>PITA01006226.1:0-17332 GCA_004023965.1 Spilogale gracilis
CTCCCTTCCCCCCGCCATCCCTCTCCTCCCCATGCCCCTTCTCCCTTCCCCACTGCTGACCTCTGTAGCACCTCCAAACACCAGAAATGAACATGTCCCACAGGCGGTTAGGACAAGATGATATCATTTTCAGTATCTTTGTCCTTTCCTCCCTCATGCTAAGCAGAAAATATTTGTTTCCTATGTGCCTTTTCTGGAAGCACTCTAACTCAGCTTTCACCACTCTGGGAGATGTGCTCAGTCATTTGGGGCTGGAGATTTTTCAAAAGCAGACCCAAGCAAGGTACAAGATGAGTACAAAGTGCCAAATGAGCCAGAACTCTTTAACATCCACATGATGGATGATGACATGGGCGGTCCTGTCACAGCTCCTCCCCACACCTCCACCCAGAAAGCCTTCTTGAAAGCAAGTCAGAGCCATAGTATTAAAGGGAAAACCCTGAATTTGCTCTAACTTATTTTTAATAAATTCCTCTAAAATTTTATTTAACTTGTAGCAAGCAATTACCTAGGCTTTACAATATACATCATAAGCAAGGCACTGTGGTTACTAAATCTGCCACCGAAAATAACCGCAAGATGTTTGAAGACGATGGCCGGTAACCTTGCCTTCTAGAGGCAACTGACCCTGACTTTCTTTTCTTTTAAAGATTTTATTTATTTATGTGAAAGAGAGAGAGAGAGAGAGAGAGAGAGAAAGAGAGAGAGAGAGAGAGAGAAAGAGACTGCATGAGAGGGTAGAAGGTCAGAGGTAGAAGCAGACTCCCCACAGAGCTGGGAGCCCGATGAGGGCCTCGATCCTGGGACTCAGTTGCTTGAGCCACCCAGGCGCCTCTGACTCTGACTTTTAAGACAAAGCATTGTTTACTAAAATAGGAATCCACTTGAGACTTTTTTAGTGACGCATCATCTTAAGTCACGTGTAGCTTTGATAAAATGCCCCACACTTGTGCAAGCGTCCACTCCGTAGTGCCTTCCGGACAATTCAAGCAGTACGGCCACGGCTAAAGGCAATGCTATCAAATATTTCCAGATACCACATAAAACTGAGAAGGAGAAACACCACAATACCAAGCCCACAGCTCTCCATCCGCATTGGCTGCCTGTGCTAAGTTTCACATCAACCATACCCTAAAAGACTCTTTTAACCATGAAATCACATTCCCAACGGAGTACCTTGGTACTGTGACCATAATCACCAGTTAGTTAGTGCAAGGGTGTTCTCACTATTAGAAGACCAAGATCGCAGAGCTAAATCTGTTAGAACACTTGGGATTGTCAGTCAGCGGCCGGACATGAAGGCCCCAGGCCATGAGGCTCCTGCAGGAAGGAAGGCCGTCCCGCTGAAACATGGGCAGCCAGTCCTCTAAGGCCAGTGGCCATGTGTTGAGGCAGTTCTCTGGCTGAAGTCTGACGTTAACGAATAGGCAATGACTGTACCAGGAAGACGCTGCTGGTCACAGGCGAGGCCCAGGCTCTGATGCCCTACAGAACGACCCCAGCGCCCAGCGTCCAGTGTTCACAAACATTTCTGCCTTTCAGGGACCCTGGTCCCTCTGGCTCAGCCACACTCGTCCTGGATAGCAGATACTGAACTCGGTGTTTCCATGGAGGCGGGGGCTGTGACGAGAAGGCAAAGGGGGTGGCTGATGCTTGTGAGGTGGTCAGTGTGACCTCGCTTCTCGCCAAGGCCCCGTGGGACTCCCTGAGGCGCTGAGGGTTACGTGGCTTTTCCTTACCTTGGTGGATAGAAAGAGGAAGTTGGGTTTAGAAATGTAAAATCTCCATTATAACTTCCGTTTCAGTGAGCTTTCCCTGGAGTGAAACGGAATTCCGAGTGCATCAAATGTAAATGGAAAATGTGTGCTTCCTCGGGCGTCCCACTTAGGGCCAGGAGCTCCCCGGTTGAGTGGCTCACTGAATAAAATAGCTTATTCCAAATTTGTCTGCATCTTGAGGCCCCAGGGGCATGGAGCTAGCAAAAGTCACCACCCCTTTCATGAGTAATATTCACCTCTCTTCGTGAGACCCTTGCCAGCCAGGGAAGAGTGAGGGGTCCACACCTTCAAGAACACTTTGGGGACATATATGTACTCAGAGCAATGTTTAAAATACTTTAAGGCCAAAAGAGTCAGGCACTGGTTCATTCGAACGGGTATGCAGACTATGTGTCACAGTTGTGGTTTTTATGGGGGTAAAATATACATAACCTAAAAGGTACCTTTTAACCACTTTAAGTGTATAATCTGGTGGCCTTAAGTATATTCAGAATATCATGCAACCATCACCATCATCCGTTTCTAGAACTTTTTCATCTCCCCAAACAGATACTCTGCACATGTTCAACAGTAACTCCCCATTCCCCGTCCCTCCCAGCTCCCGGTAAATTATCTCTGCTGTATTTTGTGTCTCTATGAATTTGCCTTCTCTATGTACCCCCTGTAAGGATCATAGTGGTTCTAAGTCTGTAATTCTTTGACTCTTGCTCATCAAAAGGTGAGTCTAATTTCTACCCATGGGGCACCTGGGCGGCTCAGTCAGTTAAGTGTCTGCCTTGGGCTCAAGTTATGGTCCCAGGGTCCTGGGATCGAGCCCCGCGTCGGGCTCCCTGCTCAACGGGGAGCTGGCTTCTCCCTCTCCCTCAGCCTGCCTCTCCCTCTGCTTGTGCTCTCTCTCTCTCTCTGACAAAGAAATAAATAATATCTTTATAAAAAAGAAGTTTAAGTTCTCCTCTGTTGCAATTCACTTCTAATGACTTTAAACCTCAGTCAAAAAAAGCTACAGCTTTCCCCCCAACTTCCCTGTCTTCTGTCACCCTGAGAACCCGGCCGCCGGAGTCTCAGGAGGGCAAGCAGCCATGGGGGAAGGCCAAATGGAGGTATTCTGGCCACGGCCCCAACTGACGTCCCACCCAATGGCCAGCATCAGCGATCAGACATGGGGGTGAGCCTTTAGGGAAGTGCAGTCCCCAACTTTGGACCCACCGCCCTGACGCGAGAGTAACAGAGATGAGCTGGCCTCACTGAGCCCTCCTCAAGCACCTACCATGAGCAGGATGAATGCTGGGGTTGCTTTATGTCCCGAAATCCTGAGGTAGTTTGTTATGTGGCAACTGATCCCCAAAATCACAACCATTCAGTGCTGGCCAGTACCTCACATAGATGTCCGTCAGTGAATATGACACTGTTACGTATCTCATAGAATAGATCAAGTAAAAAATAAAAGAATCAGAAACCCATTCCAGGGAATCAAGAAGAGATCAGTAGCCTTGAGTCAAGCGGTAGTACCTGAGTATCGGCATAATAGTTAGTATAGCTAGTAACAGTCATGACTTGGGGGTGAACAGTCTTTCCTGTGGAATGAGTTAGTCACAGAACAACGGGCACAGCAGAGCGAATGTACTCACAGGTAACACAGAAGCTTGGTGTGGTGAAAGGTGGGAGCCATGCTTGTGGTACGGACAGCATTGTGTTGTACGCCTGAAACTAAACTGTATGCCAACTATACTCAAACAAATAAGAAGATAAAAAAAATGTTATTGATGGGGATGCCTGGGTGGCTCAGTCAGTTAAGTGTCTGCCTTTAGCTCAGGTCATGACCCCTGGGTCCCAGGATCGAGCCTGGAGTCAGGCCCCTTGCCCAGGGGGGATCCTGCTTTTCCCTTTGCCTGCTCTGCCTGCTTCTCTCTCTCTCTCTCTCTCTCTCTCTCTCTCTGGCAAATAAATAAAATCTTTAAAAATATGTATTATTGGTGGATACGTGTAACACTGGCAAAACCAAAGTGTGTTTCTCTCCGGTGCTTGCTGCTTCACTTAATAAATATTAGTGATAAAAACAGGTTAATAGGTGATGTGTTCCGGCAACAGTAAGACTAACAAAGAAAAACTAATGTCTCAAAATATTCCCTTAATTAAAGCTTCAGTAAAATGTGTCTGCAGGCAGATTCTTGTTGTCTTGTGTTCATTTATACTAACTGCCACTCCATGATCTTTCTGGTTGAGAACTCCAGTTCTAGAAAATTCTCACCTGTTATCATCTGTTAACATCTTTTCTTCACTCCATCCCTCTGGAACTCCTTTGGAAATGTACTTCAATGTATCAGTTCATCCTCTGGCTCTTCTTTTTCTCCATCTCTGTCTCTCTTTCCTCAGCATCCTGTGTCACTTAATGCTGATTCCATCTCATTAACTATCACGTCAACTGTGTCCAACCTATTCTTTATCTTGGTTATCAAAGTCTTTTTTCCATTTTTAATCTATACGAGAAATTCACTTAAAGATTTCTCATAGGTTCTTAGTTGTGTTCATTCATACTACATAAAAAAAAATTTTTTTATTCCCAGTCTTACTACAATTCAATTTGGATATGAGGCCCTTTTTCGATTCTTTCAAAGATTTATAAAATAATGTTACTGAAATCTTTTGACAAAAGTTTGATTACTTCTAGATCCTTAAGTACACTTCCCCCCACTTGTTGGGGAAACTCTATCATTCATAGTCTTAAATGTCCACATATGCTATTTTTTTAAGTTTTAAAAATATTATCTGAAGTATAATTGACCTACAATATTATATTAGTTTCAGGTGTACAACATCGCGATTTGACAATTACATCCATTATGAAATGCTCACCATGATAAGTACAGTTACCGTCGGTCACCAAAGTCATTACAATATTATGAGTACATTCCCTGTGTTGTACTTTTCATCCAGGTGACTTATTTAATTTATAACTGAAAGTCTCTTTGTTTTAATCTCCTTCACCTGTTTTGCCTGTACCCCGCCCCTCCCCTCTCCTCTGGCAACTATCGATTTGTTCTCCATATCTGTCCACATGTGTTCTTAAGTCAGGCTTGTGAGCTCTTGTTGCCCAGGAAATTTTGTTTGTTTTGTTTCTTTGTTTTTATCTCTTCCTATACGCATCTCCTTAGAGTGGACAGTTCCACGACTTCCTCAGCCTGACCCCAGAGTCCACAGTTCAGAACCAGGTCTTACACTAGCAGTTTGGGCCCTGGCCCGACGGGGAGCCCAGGGTTCCAGTCACTATGGTAACAGATGGAGGCATGCTTGGAAAATCCACTGGAATAAATGAGTAGCTGTGCTGCCTTTCCTCACCAGGTCATTCTAACACAGCCCCTGACATCAGAGAGGGCCCGGGCCCCTGGGACTCACATAGTGGGTACATTTAGTCCCTCGCGGGGGCTGGACCGCTAGCCCCGCTCCCACCTTCCAGTTTCAGAGCCCTTTGTACTTCAGCTCGCTCCTCCCTGCCATGTGGATTTTCATTCTCTTTTTGCTCATTAGAGACTTTTATTTTAAATTCAGTGAAACTCTCCATTTTTGTAAAGTTCTTTTTTTTTTTTTTTTAATTTTCTGAGTCCCAAATGGATGGGGGCAGTACACTCACATGTACCCACTCTGCCATCTCGAAAGCAGAAAAAAAAAAAAAACCTTGGACTAGAAGTCATTCTTTTCCTTGATTTTGCACGAAAATATCTATGATTTTCATAGTTAAAAATTTCCTCTTTATCAGGACGAAGAGGGGGTAAATCAAGTGTGCCACTGCAGAAGAGGACAGATTCGCCACCGTAGAGAACTGAGAAGACCAGGAAGCAAGTGCTCTAGGTAATGCAGGGCTCTCGTGGATAACTGATTCAGGGCTACAACCACCAAAAGAACGTGACTTCCAAGGATATGTGCATCCTTGTGCAAAAGCAGAAGATATGCAGAAAGTCACAGGTTGCATTCCTCATGGAGGAAACAAACCTTTGGTAGATCTCTACAACTCTGTTGAGGAGCCTTTATATCTTTTGAATTACTGACTCTCTCAGAGAGCTGATTCTTTAGTTCTTCCAATTTTCAGAGACAAGTTCTGATTGCCTCATTTTGTACCAAGCACCTGCTAAAAGGTATCATTTTTCTGGTTGCGGGACCAGATGTCCATCAACAGATGAACAGATAAAGAAAATGTGAGAATACTATATAAGGAGAATATATATATATTCTCACATTTTCTTTCCTATATATAATACATATATATAAATATATATTATATAAATATATTTTATTATATATCATATATAAATACATCTTATTTTATATATAATTATATATTATACATAAATATAATATAAATATATTTTATTATTTATTGTTTTCATTACTATATTATATATAATTTAAAAATATAAACATTTTATTTATATAACATATATTATATATATAATGGAAAACTATTCAGCCATAAAAAAGAAGGAAATCCTGCCTCCATTTGTGACAATGGAGATGGACCCTGACAGCATTATGCTGAGTGAAGTAAGTCAGACAGAGAAAGATGAGTATTTGTCTGATCTCACTTATTTGTGGAATCTAAAAAATCAAACTCCTAGCAACAGATCTGGTTGACAGAAGCAGTGGGTAGGAGGTGGGGGGATTGGATGAAGGGGGTCAAAAGGCACAAACTTCCAGCTATAACATTAATAAGTCTTAGAGATGTAATATAAAACATGGCGACTACAGTTAACAATATTGTTCTCCACATTTGAAAGTTGTTTAGAGTAGATCTTAAAAGGTCTCATCACAGGGAAAAACATTGTAACTATGTGCGGTGATGGGAGCTAACTAAACTATGGTAACAATTTCACAATTTATACTGGTATCTAATTATTATGTTGTACACTTTAAACTTATACAATGACAATTATATCTCAATAAAACTGGAAAAAAAAACTTTTAAAGGCTTTTGCTGTGATACTATATGACCAAGACTAGAGCAGAACTTCCATCCAAGGAGGAAAACAATATCAGATAAGAACGGGTCATCCTGCGTGTCTAATGGAGCCAAATTAATGCCGCCCCTATTACACCGCACGCTATTCCAGGCTGTGGAGATGCTGTGGCAAAGGAGGCCCCTCGTCCATGGAGCTGGCATTCCAGGAAAACAGAAAAGACCCTGCGCCTGGGAGCATCTCCAGGGAGTAAGGTCAGAGTCCAAAGACAGAATCCAGTAACTTCAAAAACCGAGCTAGGATAAAAGTCAAAGGGGAGAGTAGATGTGGGGAAGGACTCCAGGTTCAAATCTGTGCAACAACCAGGTAGACCTTTATTTTCCTAGAGAAGGAGGGGAGTCTCTCACTGATCAAGGGAATCTCAACTCCATGGCCTTCTCTCTGTGTCTGTCATATTCTGCATTCTTGAGATGGACATGGTCTTCCATCTCAGGGGAGATGGGCATCTACAGGGAGGGTCTGATTGAGGAATCGGCGGTGTTCCATTCGTGATTACAATCCCTACCACAGTCATCCCGATCCAATCCAGGCACAGTGTTTCAGATCACAAAAGGGCTCTTTTGATACCTTGTGGGGCATCTGCTGATTTAGGCCTCCAGTGATGAAAACAGACTCTTGAATGTTGCATTTGTAAAACTAAACCTAAACATTTGGTGACAGGAACAACCAAAGTCCCACTGTAATCTTAACTCTCGTCTAGGTGCATAATAGGTTCAAAACCCATAACCATACACATCAGCCAGAGTTAGGAAGAAGATGTTCGTAAACATGAATCAGGAGTTCATGTTGAAGGCCAGCCAGTGTCTTGTAAGGGTCCTGGGACTGAGTCTGGCATCGGGCTCCTTGCTCAGCAGGAAGCCTGCTACTCCCTCTGCCTGCCACTCCCCCTGCTTCTGTGCTCGCTCGCACGCTCTCTCTCTCTGACAGAGAAATAAATAAATTCTTTTAAAAAAGGAAGGAAGGAAGGAAGGAATGGAGGGAGGGGGGAAGAAAGCCAAGAGAAACGCAGAACCATCCAGAGTAAAGCTGTGCACTACATCTTTACGATATGGTGCTCAGTACTTGTGATAACAAATACTCTTTGCTGTTTTCAACTGGTTGTTCTTTTCTATCACCCTAGAACACAGGAATATGGAGACAAGAGGCCATAAAGTGAAAGAAAAGAACCTGGGACTTTGGCGTGGGTGTCCCATGAAGCACCTGTTACATGGCCCGGGTCCGATCACTCGGCCACTCTCAGCTTCAACCTGCTAAAGACGGATAGTTAATGAACATAAAGCTGAGGTATTAATAACTATCTCATAGGATTTTCATATGGAACAAATGCGATCCTGTCTCTTCACACACACACACACACACACACACACACACACACACACACACTCACACTCACTGGTTAACCAATCCCGATCTGTTAGCTCAGAATCCTGTGTGTATTCTAGTAGAAGAGACTTTGTAAGTAGTTGTTACAAATTTCCCTTCTCTACTAAGCTGAGAGCTCTTCAGGGACAGGACATGTATCTCATTATCTTTCAGTCACAAGGGTTCAGAAAGTTCTTGGCATGGAGTAGGTACTCAAAAACACGTTCCTTTCTGTCTCTGCTTTACTAACTTTCCCTGGGCCCTCGTCTCCGCTGAGGAGAGGAAGTGAGAACAAGAGAAAGGCTGCACCCCAGTCCCCGAGTTACGAGGGCACCCCAGTCCCGAGTTACGAGGATGCACGTGCGAAATCCTTTTCCCACAAACGCGGCAGTCAGAGGTCTGCGATTCCTAGCGCTGCTGGTCCTCGGTATGCGTTCACTCCTTCCTAAGAAATAGCACCGCGGCTCTCAGACATTGGGTGCAGCAGGACGGATGGGTCATGGATAAAAGGCATTTTACTGTGAATTGAAGGAGCAGGAGAGGAAGGAGGAAAAATCTGCTTCCCCGCTTCCCGGAGCCGTGAGGGAACGGGACTCCTTGTAGGGCCGTGGTCGGGGCTGCTTTCCCAGGACGCTGGGTTTGGGGAAGGGACAGTCTCTGGGGGAGCAAATGGAATGGGGGGGACAGAGCAGCGGCTCCGGCAGGCACCCGGGAAGTGGGCCGAGGAGGTCAGCAAGCACAGGGGGGCCCCGCAGGCTGATTGACGGGGAGGTGAGGGGCACTCTCCCTCGGAAAAGACAGGGAGCCAGGATGCCTGGGGGGCTCAGCTAAGCCTCAGGATCCCCGGTCCTGGGACTGATCCCCCTCCCTCTGCCGCGACCCCTGCTTGTACTCCGCTCTCTCTTTAATAAATAAAAATAAATAAATAGATTAATTAATTAACTAATTAATTAATTAATGCCGTATTTTTTTTTAAAAATGGAAGAAGGAAGTCCACAGTCAGGAGACAAACACACAGGCTGCCCCTGGAAACTCTGCTCCGGAAGCGCTGCATCTTTCTCCCGACTCCCCACACTGAGCGTGGTCTCAAAAACACGGATGTTTGTGCGCAGCCTGCGGGCCCCCCTGTGCTTGCTGACCTCCTCAGAGCTTTCCACTCCAGATCTGCTCTGACCGACGGACTCACAGATCTTTTAAAGGGTCTAAATATTTTCATCCCTTGATATTTACTATGTAATGCAAATCTTATATTTGGATAGTAAATATAATTCAGATTCACAAGACGGATAGTTAATGAACATAATCTGATGGATGAAGCCATCTTTAACTCTGATCACTGATTTTGAAAAATAGTTTTTCTCACTCATTCTCAAATAACTCTCATAGGATTCTCAAATTAGTTACTAACAGACTCTGTGATGTCCGATGATACACTTTCCCTCCCAGGGTCCTTCAGAATGGACCCCCACCTCCTGGGACACTCCTACCTCCCCCTCCAGCTACACAAGCCTAGTGAAGGTCAGCAAACATAATCTTTTTTTTTTTTTTTAAGTAGGTGCCATGCCCACTGTAGGGCTTGAACTCACAGCCCTGAGATCAAGAGTCACATGCCCTACTGACTGAGCCAGTCAGGTAACAACCCACAGACATCATCCTGATAGCTATAACTGGAAAGCTCCTCTTCTTCTTGTGCCTCTGGGAAACTGAGTCTACCTCTAAGGCCATCCTCAACGGCCTTCCTCTATGAGGCTCTCCCTGACCACTCTAATGCTGCTTAGGAAGAGAGAATTTTCTCTCTGCTCTTGACTTAGTACTTATTCTCTTGATGAGAGTCCTTCTGATTTCAGATGATGGAGCTAAAATGTTTAGATATACATATCCTGAGGAGGGAGGTTTTTTCTGGATAAATATATCTTTCATTGATTTAAACCTCAAAAATTATATTTAGTAAGTGCCAGGCTGTGTGTTCGGCTGGGCTTAGGCAAACAGGAAAGAGGCCTAGCTCCTCATTTTATGGCTATCACAGTTTTGTAGAAGATGAGTACATATATGAGCAAATGGAAAATTATGAGGAGGTAAGAACTATGATCGAGAAAAGCAAAAGGTGCTAAGTGATGATATGGAAAGACCAAGTCCCAAGCAGAGAGACCAGGAAGAAAGGAGAAAGTAGAATGAGCAGCAGAGTCCTTGGGGTAAGGACACCAGGGGCAGAGGGAGCAGGTGCCAGGCTCCCATTTCCCTGGGAAATGGGTGGAGTGCACATACTCAGATGATGGGAGGCTGTGCCTTTGAAAGGGCAAAGAGAAGCCAGGTTTGTTTCAAAGCAGAGCGCCTGCTACGGCTGAGCCAGAGGAGGAAGGGCAAATTCCGGAGGCGAGAAAAGGAAAGGTCTGAGGTTAGGTGGGACATGTTCTATCCCTGGGAGGGTGGGCATCCAAGGAAGAATTTACAGATGACAGAGGACTGTATGTGCCTGCCACATAGTAGAGGCAATTTGACTAAAGATAAGAATATTGGAAAAGCCAGCATGTCCATAGTAGCTGAGTTCTATTTAAAAGCAGAAAGTAGGGGCGCCTGGGTGGCTCAGTTGGTTAAGTGACTGCTTTTGGCTCAGGTCATAATCATGGAGTCCTGGGATCAAGTTGCACATTGGGCTCCCTGCTCAGCGGGGCACCTGCTTCTCTCTCTGACCTCTCCCATCTCATGCTCTCTCCCCCTCATTCTCTCTCTCTCAAATAAATTTTTAAAAAATCTTTATTTGCAAAAAGAAAGAATGAGAAGTAGGTCTTCTTAGCGATGACTCTGATGGAAATCTATTAAGATATATTCAGAAACTATGGGGCGCCTGGGTGGCTCAGTTGGTTAAGCGACTGCCTTCGGCTCAGGTCATGATCCTGGAGACCTGGGATGGAGCCCCACATCAGGCTCCCTGCTTGGCGGGAAGCCTGCTTCTCCCTCTCTCACTCCCCCTGCTTGTGTTCCCTCTCTGGCTGTGTTTCTCTCTGTCAAATAAATAAAATCTTTAAAAAAAAAAAAGATATATTCATAAACTAAAACCCTAAATTTTGTCTTGCCAACGAGTCCCCAAGCCCTACCCCTCACCCTCAAGCTCCCATCCCAAATTCCCTCAAGCAAATACAAGCTCAGAGGTCAAGAACGAAGACTAGGTCAAAACATGGGCTTTGCCACTGTAACACTTCACCCCTGTACCTTCACCACTCTGAAAAGTGCCCTGGTGAGTGGAGCTAGACCACCCATGCTCTAGGCCAGAGGCAGACAGAAAGAATCTACAACCTCTCAAGTAGGCTGAGAAGGCTGTATAGTCCATTTGCCCTAAACTGAAACACAAGTCTCAGTTCTCTGTACCTGACCACTCCAATGGCAAAGAAAACTGTGTTAAAGGAAAAGTAGACTGAAGTAAACAAGAGGACAAAGCAGGGATCTTTCCCATGGTTTATAGTAGAAACCATCTAATCCAGGCACCAAGGAGTTCTCGGTATAAGGTATTTCCCTCGCAATAGTGGCTCCAAATCCACATCACTCCCAGTTTCATGGGAGGAAGAGAGGGATTGTATAAGGGTAATAATCAAGAGATATATATAGAGAGAATCCCCTGCATCTAGATCTAATAAATGTCATTAGTCTTGATCCCACTTAATCATCCCTCTTCCTTGGGGATGAAGTTAGCAGTTAGAAGTTACTAAGATTTGCTGAGAGCCCCCCATTGAACTCAAAAGGCCAAGAATAGGACCCTGATACATAACTAAATTTTAGAGTCCAACAAAACAAGAGGAATGTTTAGTTTAAGGAGGTGCCTGAGAAGGAAGGGGCAGAAGGAAAACCAGTAGGGGCTGTGCACCTCCAGAAATCAGGGGAGGATAGAATTTGGAAAGAGCATGTGGTCAAGCGTGCCAAATGGGATTGGGTATGACTAGAAGGCTCATAAATGGTGTCTATGGAAATGGTCTGCAGCAGAGTGGCACAGGATCAGGAACAGTGGCGTGCAGCAATGCACACGATCGGCAGATATGCTGAGATCTGCCTGGGTTAGAGCAGGAGCTGAGAATTCTACTTTCACATGACAGCGAGCCAGCAGTCCTTGGAACTGGCTAATGGCCAAGTTATAACAGAACTCTCAGCTAAGTAAGAAGGTACCTCAATAACATGGTCTTTGCTTAGTTAGTGCCCAGATGGCTCACTTGAGTTTCTGACCACCAGATGGTGAAGTATCACAAGTGCTCTACTTTCCGATGAGCTGTGAACCTATACATTCTCCTTTCCTGCTCACCAGTTGGACAAATGTGGGTTAGTATTTCTTTTGGAACTGTAGCTGAATAAACTTTTTATCTTAAATCTCATTCTAAACAAAGATGGGGAAATAAAATAATGCCCCCACCTCCCCGGGTAGGACCTCAAAGTCATCATGTCCAAAACCGAACTCACACACATATACACACACACACCAGCAGAGAGGCCGAAAGATGTGGAGAAAGAACAAATTATGCCATCTGTTATTAGATCTTAAAAAAACACCTATACTAAAATTATACTAATATGAATTTTGTTGGATGATTTGAATACTAGATTTGAGTCCCAGCGGTGCCAATTACTGGCAATGGATTGCTGGCAAATTACTTAATCTCTCTGTTTTTGTTTCCTTTTTGGTAAAATGGGATGATAATAATGGTAGCTAACTCACAGAATTTTAAGAATTTAAATATAAGAACACATCTAGTATGGTTCGTGATACAAAGTCAGGGCTCAATAAATGCTCTCTACTATAATTATTAAGACACCTCAGAATCTGGCAGGGTTTCCCGTTGACCATTACGACTGTCAACAGCAGTGACAGCATATGTATTAGGTCACAGTCATTTGCACTAATAGAACACACACACAGATACGTGTGCACATGTGTGTACATATATGCAACAAGAACGCTTCTGCAAACAGGCAGTCTCCACATTACAAAGAGCTTCAATCTAAAAATATATTGATAAGAATGTTTTTTGATCTTGGAAATGTTTTTCCCCCTCACAGAAACAATGACTATAATAAAGTATTCGCAGAACTCTAGGACCCAAATTAACTTTTAAATGATGACACTTCTGAAAATATAATAAAATGAAGTGAAAACATTCAAGCTGCAAGGGAATTAGCAGATGCTGGGAATATATTGGTCCAAGATCTATTCCTGCTCCCTTCTAGTTAGCAAGAGATTGGAGAGTTAAAATTGGGGGGGGGGGGAGACACACAACTCCAAGACACACTTGTAAGTGGGGTTTCAGGCAAGACTTAGTTTCCACCAATCAGAGGAACTTCCAAGGAATTTTGATTTCAAATAGTGAGTCACATGGGGAAAGAAGCGGAGTGTGGAGCATCTCCCTCCCCCGTTCCACCAGAGACCGTGTTGTTCCTGAAGTAGGCTCTTCCTGGCTAAGCAGGCACTGTTGCTCTCCTAGGGCAGCAGGGGAAGCAGAACTCTGGTAGCAATAACTTCTTTATCATCAGTTTTCCACAGAGTTGGTGGCAGCCTTGGAGGAGGACAGTGGAAAGGTTCTGTAATCAATTCCACTGCCTGCAATGGAATCCTCCCCATCCATCGAGCAGAGTAAATAGAGCCGAGGACAGGAATCCAGGCATGGCTTAGGGAAATCAGACTTGCTGAGACCCCTGCATAAGAGCGATCTATGCTAATTATCCCCACAGCTCCTTCCACTTCAGAGCCCCGGAAACCCAATAATATTTATGAGACAACCTTTTATAAGGAGACCACATGGGACTGGGCAGAGGGAGGAAAAGGCGAAAGAACAAAGATATTTTAGAGGTAGAAAAGGAGCAGAAGCTCGGTGCCTGTATTGATTGTAATGTAGCTAACTGAAAGACGGGCACTCTGTACAGAAATACTCAAGAACAGGTGATAGGGATCAAGAGTACAGTTCATCATGATGAGCACTGAATAACGTATAAAATCAATGAATCACTATATTGTGCACCTGAAACTAACCTAACACTGGAAGTAAAATCCTGGAATCAAAATTAAAAAGTTTAAAAAAAAAGATACTTTTTTGGGTGCGCCTGGATGGTCAGTTGGTTGAGCATCTGCCTTCGGCTCAGATCATGATCTCAGGGTCCTGGGATCGAGCTCCACATCAGGCTCTCTGCTTGGTGGGGAGCCTGCATCTCCCTCGGCCTGCCTTTCTGCCTACTTGTGATCTCTCTCTCTCTCTCTCTCTCTCTCTCTCTGTTAAATAAATAAATAAAATCTTAAAAAATAGACGTTTTGAAAAGTCAAGATTCTTGGATTCCATCCTGAGTTAACTCAGTGAGAACCTACAGGGGGTGGCACGTGGGCCTCTGGGAGTCGTGCTGGGGACGGAGGTTTGAGAACCAGTGTAGTAAGTGGGCAGACGCAGAGAGCAAGTTTCAAGCATTTTACTACTGTTCACTTCCCGAGATAAGTTAAAACCTGAAGGGAGAATGAGCACATAATCTCAGACACAGGTCTCCTTCTCACTTGCAGTCACTGATGTTGAGCAGGAGCTGAACAGGCTGCCAGACGAAATCTCTGCAATGGAAATCGACAGGTCCCGTGGGTGTGCCCACCCCAGCCAGAGGGCCTGGTGCCCACGTCCCCCCTGACAGGAACCATCAATGTCAACAGAAATTCAATGGCAGAGTCTGATGACTGAATCCCATCTGCCTGATCAGTGCTTCTAGACAAGTACGGTATAGATAGTTTGAACTCATGGGTATTGAGAGAAAACCGTCAGGTCCTTGGATGGGAGCCAACCACTCAACTCAGCTGCAGTGAGCACCGGACGTTTGAATGAACCCATTTAAAAAATAAACATTTACAGCAAACTTGGAAACAGAATAACTCAGAATAGTAAATGTTGATCACATAGAAATCCCAAATGGTCAGTAAACCACTATAATCAAATGACACCGGTTTTCATGTGTGAAAACCACGCTCACCCGCTTCACGCCGTCCAGGCCCCAGCGAAGGCAGCTCCACCTCCCAGGGTGCCCAACACCTCCCTCTTCGTGTCGGCCTGCCTTTCTGGGTTCATCAAAAGTAGGAGCCGCATCACAGGCCTCCCCTTGTTGGCATTTAGAAATACCTCCATTTTTATTTTTTTTTAATAAGAAAAAGGCTTATAGTTCTGGAAAACAGTATGGAGGCTCCTCAAAAGTTGAAAATAGAGTTTCCCTACAACCCAGCAACTGCAGAGCTGGGTATTCACCCTAAAGATACAAATGTACTGATCCGAAGGGGCACGTGTACCCCAATGTTTATAGCAGCAATGCCCACAGTCGCCAAACTACGGAAAGAGCCCAGATGTCTATCAGCAGACGAATGGATAAGGAAGATATGGTGTACACATATAATGGAATACTATGCATCCATCAAAAACTGAAATCTTGCCATTTGCAATGATGTGCCTGGAACTAGAGGGTATTATGCTGACTGAAATAAGTCAATCAGAGAAAAATAATTATCATATGAAGTCACTCAGTCATGGGGAAAGGGAGGGAAAAATGAAACGAGATGAAATCAGACAGGGAGACAAACATAAGAGACTCTGAATCTCAGGAAGAGTTGCTGGGGAGTGGGGGGGAGGGATGGGGGGCTGGGGGATGGACACGGGGGAGGGCGTGTGCTATGGGGAGCACTGTGAATTTGAGTAAGACTGATGATTCACAGACCTGTATGCCTGAAGCAAATAATACATTATATGTTAATAAAAATAAAAAAGAAAGAAAGAAAAGGCTTATGAAAAGGTAAGGAAAACTGACCAAATAGAACAAATTCATATAGTGCCTTCCGTCAACCTTCAGTGTTGAAATCACTCGGCATTTTGAGCAAACCCTGAGTGCATATGCTGTTAAGAGAATCTCCAATGGAAATATAAAAGGAAAGAGACTGGTATTTCTTAGGGATTTTCTGCAGGTCAGGCACTCCACAAGCAAAGAGGAGTTACCCCCCACGTGACACAGAAATGGAGGCTATGGGAAGATGAGCGACTTTTGCCATGGGACACACAGGATGTAAAGCCAGGATTTAGGCCCATAACTGTTTGGGCCCTTCCCCACGAGCTCTGTCATTATTGTTTAAAAAAAAAATAAGTTTACTTAGCACATTTCATTTAGAAATACAGATATCTAAATATACAGTTAACATGACTTGCAGATAAGCTCAGTTCCTCGCTGTGTACTGGAAAAAGCACATATTCCCAGAAGGGAGCCGAAAATAGCTGCATCCCTCAGAGTCTCTCAGAAGGCAGGAAAAAGACATGGAGTCTGAGGAACTTTCCGTGGGGAGCAAGGGATGCCAGGAGGTGGACTGAAACATCCAGGAAAAGAAGGCCTCCTTCCGACCGCCAGGCCACTGAGCAGCGTCCTACTGTAGTTCAGAGTGGAAGGTCAGTGCCGGCCCCCCAGGCTGCCCTGCTCCTAACTGTGACCTTGGGGAAAGGGGTCTCACCTCCGTCACTAGTTAAAAGGAAACAGAAATATGTAGTTCGTACAGCGTGAGATTTGGAGTAGATAAAAAATGTGAGGTGCTTAGCATAGCGCCTGAGGCTGAGTCTGATCAACGATTGATGACTCCACATTAATCGCTCAGGAAAAAGACAAACTGCTTCCCCACTCTTTACGCCGGCCTAGCTCTTCTCCAGTAGGGCTGCTGATCTGCCGGCCCCATCCCTCCTACAGGGCCAGCCTTTGGAGACCCTTCCAATGGCTGGCACCGCAGTTTCTCTGGAGAGAAAACTATCTTTGTCTACAGAAATACACTAACGCTTGCTGTTGGGATAGAGAAGGTGAGACATGGTGGAGAAGAGTCAGGAAAGAAAACCTAGCTGAGGAAAGACGGGATTTTGAGTTGAGGGATGCCAAGGAGGAGAAAGAGGAGGGAGGGGGAGGTTAGGGGTGGTGGAGGGGGAGGACGCAGAGTGGTAGGGGAAGGGGAGGAGAGGAGAGAAGGGGGAGGGGGAAGAAACTGAGAGTGAGAAGGCCTGCCCCTGCTGTGGACAGGAGCACAGTCAATTGACTCCTGGGGGCAAAGTGACTTAACATGGTTTAAGAACAAGGATGCTTCATGTTGCCCTGAAACGCTCTGCTGGGATACAAATCCTCCCTGTGGCCTGCAGGTTTTCATGACGGAGCAGTCCTTGCGGG
>PITA01006226.1:17432-47214 GCA_004023965.1 Spilogale gracilis
GGGGGGGGGGGGGGGAGGGAGGGGTTGGCATTGGAACCTGGAAGGAGATAGGAAATGGGGGCCAGAGACAATTTTATTTAAATCTCAAAGGGCAGGGAGACCTCAGAGACTAGGGTGACCTCAGCTACCATCTGAGCTACATTAGCATTTCCAGATTGGGGGTAGGGTGGACAGATAAGACCGCGCTATGATAAGTGGGACAGTAGAAAGCAGTCTTTTTCAAAGCTTGTTTGTATCTGACAGAGAAACTCTTCAAAAGAAATGTGACTTGGAAGTCCACTGTGAAAGCAGATAAAAGAATACAGTGTGTGCACGTGTGTGTGTGTGTGTGTGTGTGTGTGTGTGTGTGTGTACACGTGTGAGAGAGAAGGACAGGGAGAGAGGAGAAGGAGGGGAGGACAGAGCCCCATCTACCTGCTTCCTCCAGTGTCCACTTTCCTGTCCTGTTAGAGCAGCTCTTCTTGTGACGGGGCCCGCCTGAAGCCTTCTATAACAGTGCCCCTGCCCATTTTTCAGATGGAGCACATTCACGAATGCCTGGCTGGCTCACCCGCTTGACCATGTGACTCTTGATCTCAGGGTATGAGCTCAAACCCCATGCTGGGCATAGAGCCTACTAAATAAGAAATAAATAAGGAAATACAAAAGAGGAGCACATTAGTTACGCAACAACGTCTCCAATCAGGCAGATTACCTGAACGCTTTTTTTATTCTTCATACAGATAATGGGTGTAAAAAAGACCTCACAGGATTATTGGGCTCATGAAATGCATTGTAACATATAAAGTGCTGTAAAAAGTCTTACCACAGAGTAAATGACATTAACTATTATTGTTACTTTAATATACTTCCTTAGTGATGAAATAATATGTAGATACTCAATTATCAAGTAATTTCCAGATTGGTAATTACACGAAAGAGGTCTCGCTGGAGAGGGATAAAGGATGGGTCCCAGCAGAAGGAAGCTACTGGGGAGACATGTGGGGTGGGGGTGGGAGGGAGCTCTGGGGCAGCCTCAGACTGAGAGGAGAGTGAGGGGCTCCCCGGAGAAGGTTCTCCACCACAGAAGAGTAACAACCATTACCACTGCACGCCAGAGGGTGTCTGACTTAAAACACACGGCAAAGTCACTCCACTCACTGTGGAGCTCAAATCCACTGGATTGATTTTCTTCAGACCACATGCTGATGCTTTTTTAGTATTTTGGTCCAAGGACCTTTAATTATCATTGGCAGAAATGAGGTAACTAAAACATCCAAACCCAGTGTGCAGAGGGGTATGGTATTCTAAGGCAGGAAGCAGAGCAAGAGACCAGCAAAAAAGAAACACTCATAATTCTACCATTCCAGCTGTATTCTCAAAGGAGAACCATTATCAGGAGTCTCAAAGTTCCCTACAAAACACCATTTTCTCCCCTGCCCAACCCTGCAAACTCTAGATTACACACTGGAATGTGTGTGTGTGTGTACGTGTGTGTGTGTGTCCCCAAAACTTAAAAGACACCTATTATCAGGGTAAATGATCTTCTAACAGAGTCCAAATGCTGAAATAGTACATGGTTTCTGCCAAAAAAAAAAAAAATTCTTGGAATTGTATCACTTTTAATAAAATTTATTAACTTAATCATTTTCTATAAAAGGAGATGTTAAAAAGTAGAGGGAGTATAAAAATGATTTGTAGAGGCTCATAAAGCAATAAATTGTCCTTTGTAGAATGCAGGGGATGAGAGGGAACGTCAGCCCGCTTGGCAAACAGTAGCCACGGGAAATGCAGGGCAGCGTCCCGTTCCCCAGAACCCGCGCTCTTCTGAAGCTGCCTGGGCAATTGCGCTTTGTGGGGTATGCATCTGGGGACAAAGTTTGGCATCCTGCGGCGAGCTGAAATAGAGAAGCATGGCTGATGCATTTTTGGAAAGAAAAATAATAAAGTAGTTTCTAAGACTTGGGAAACAAGCCACAATAAGAGTCTGGAGCCCCTGGCATGGGGAAGAGGGCAGAGGGAGAAAGAGAGTTAAAAGCCTGAAGGATAATGAAGTGTAGCCTTCCCTTGTGGAACCAAGGAGTGGTTCCATATGTCTTTATTGGCAGGGAGATTTCTAGAAAATCCTGTTATCGAGCATCAGAGAGTTTGGACAGAGATCAAATGAATTGCCCAAGGTCACACGCGGTATCAGGGCAGACCCAGAGTTAGAACTCATAGCCCTGAAGTTTCCAGTCTATTGCTTGGCTCCTTAAACCACAAACACTTGTCAAGGAAGAAGTCTCCCTAGAGCTGAGGCAACACAGCTGGAGAATATTAACCCCAAGGTTTCAGACAGGATTTCACTGGATCACAGATCTATAACCTGTTTCAGGGGATACACACGGGAAGCTGGTGAGCAACGGAACACGGGCAGGAATGGCTGAGGAAACAGGGAGGTTAAATTAGGTGATCGGATCTCCCACCCAACAAACTATCACCCTCAACACACACACACACACACACACACACACACACACACACACACCATTATTGGCTGATAAATTCAAAAATACTTTTCTGCAAGAAGAATCATTGTTTTAGAGTAAGTCACTGGTATGTGTGTGTGTGTGTGTGTGCATTTCTGTGTGTGGGTTTTCCTTAGACTCAGAAAATAAACTCTTACTAGATCAGTAATTAGATACGATTAATTAGAAGATGAACAAAACAAAGCAAAACAAAACATGAGGGCAATGAAGTCTAAGATCATTGAAGAAAGTACCTCCTATCTTCTGAATCTCATACTCCTGGGTTTGTAGCCTTTCTTGGCCATTAACACTATTGAGAACTTGGTTAAAGCTATAGTCCTCCCCTGGGAAATCGCTTCTGGGCCCATACTCCCAAATTTAGAATTAAAACTCCAGGAGTTCCAAGATTCCAGAAGTCAAAGAACGCCCTGTGTGAGAAGCCCTATTGTGAGAGGCTCTGCAATGCTCTGAGGAAGATATGAATGGTGCTGAGGGTCAGCATGTTCTAAACACCTGTCCATAAGCCAGCTGCCTCAAGACCACATAGGACACTTGTTAAAAATACAGACAGATATCTGAGTGTTTTCCAGATCCTAATGAATCTAAATTTGCAGGTCTATATAGGTGGGGCAGGTACCAAGGAACCAGCATTTTAACAACCCTCCCAGGTGATTCGGACACACAGTCAGATTTGGGAACCACTGCTTTGGACAACTGGTTGGTGACGGCTGTTAACTACTTGGAAACCAAATGTGATAAAGGCAAACAAACGTTGGGAGAGGAGGATGTGAGAATACTGATCATATTTTCCAACCCAGATTTGTGACCAATGGTATAACAATGGCAAAAATATTTGACATCTGGCCCATCCTAGCAAATCTGGGACATATGGTCATTGTGATATAAGATGAAAAATGTCTGAGAAATCAGTGCTTTAAAGATAAGATGACCAGATGGTCTACATTAAGATGGAAAGTTCCATCGTTTCATTTCACATCCTGCATCTCTGATTTTCTCTTGCTTGTTACCTTCTCTTCAAGCTATTGAAACGCCCTCCTTCCTTTTATCTCCAAATTTCTCCAACTGCTCCATATGTCAGGAAGCCTCACTCTAGCCCCTTCTGAACAGCCTAAGAGCAGGCTTGCTGGTCAAGATCAGCCTCCCCTGTTCTGTAGGCAAAGGCTCGAGAGACTTAGCCTACCTCTTCTCCTTAGGTACATATGTCCACTCACTCCATCCTTGAGGCTCTATCCTCTCAAACTACAAGCCAGGGAGCAAAATGCAGCTTCGCATCTCCAGCTGACACTGAGAGCATCCACACGAGCCCATTTTTATCTCTGACCCTTATAAGAAGAAAGGAAAAAAACAAAGTAACAAACATGAAAGAACTCCCAGCTCACAGTGTTCTTTCTATTGCATTCCCTGGGCTATCATTGGTGACTTCCTTATGTGTCTCCCATTTCTTGCTTCCTATTCATTTCTTGACCTGCTATGACAATAAACAGAATAGAAAAAATGTACATAATATGTATTACATATATGAATAAGTAAATATAATAAAAATGTCTTAGAAGATAGAATGAATAAAAACACGCAATAAATTGTTGGTGCTTACTTCTAGAACTGTTTTACTGTTTCAGAATAGCAAGAGGAAACAGACTGCAAAATACAAAACATACTCCTCACTATACTTGCCATAGTGGTTTGCCATATGATGTATACTGAAAATAGATGCTGAATTAAATCAAAGAAGTTTAAAGATTGATGAGAGAAAGAGCTCACGGAGACTCTGTCCACCTAAAACTACAAGCCTCTCCTCTTGTTACTTAGCTAACGGTGAGTAAGCTGGCCCTGTAAATTAATGCCAATGATCTACTTGTGTTTGAAATCCTTTTTATTGTTAACATCATCAGAATAGCCACTAATGAAGTCTCATGCCATCTAAGTTATCTCACGTAAATTTTTTCAAAAAATTTTGTGAAGTAGGTACTAGCTTCCCACACTCGACAGAGATGGAAAATAGGCTCAGAGAGGTCAAATATCTTGAGCAAAGTCACATAAATTGAGCACGTCCAACCACGGTTGCACTCGTAAATGTTTACCAACCAGCTCTTTGGGGTCAGAGAAGAGTTCTGATTTGTAATATCTGCTGGTTCCCATGGTATAAATACTTCCAGCAAGGAATCTCAGGCTGCCAAGGAGATGTCACGGAACACAGAGCTGGGAAGGGGACGGGCACAGTAACATCTTAGATGTGGCATGGGCTCTCACATACCACTGTTCGAATCCTGGCCAGGCTTATTCAGAGAATGGAATAGTCACTCATTGCACCATTCTTGTGATCCTATGAGTACTGAACTTGGACACTGGTCATGTCAGTGTCACTGGACAGTACCAAACAAATCGTGGGAGTCAGATTGTTTTTTCATTTATTGAAAAGGTAAAATACAGAAGAAGGGCACCCAATTACTCAGTTGTTACTGTGCAAGGTTAGAATCAAAAGTGAAAACTCTTGGGACACCTGGGTGCCCCTGGGTTAAACATCTGCCTTCAGCTCAGGTCATGATCTCAGGGTCCTGGGATTGAGCCCCATGTCGGGCTCCCTTTTCAGTGGGGCTCCTGCTTCTCCCTCTCTCTCTCGTGCTCCCCCTGCTTCTGCTTTCTCTAACTCTCTCTCCCATTCTCTGTCAAATAAATAAATAAAATCTTTTTTTAAAAAGTGAAAACTATAGACAATTTTGGAAGCTAAATTGGAAGTAACATAGCAAAAAAGAAGTATGACAAGTCTACTAATGGAAGATATCATCATTCTTTTGACACGGGGCCCGGCTTCTTCATTTATGAGTTCGTTTTTTCAAAACCAAGTGGGTTTTTTTGTGGGTTTTTTTTTTAAAGATTTTATTTATTTGACAGAGAGAAACACAGCCAGAGAGGGAACACAAGCAGGGGGAGTGAGAGAAGGAGAAGCAGGCTTCCCGCCGAGCAGGGAGCCCGATGTGGGACTTGATCCCAGGTCTCTGGGATCATGACCTGAGCCGAAGGCAGTCGCTTAACCAACTGAGCCACCTAGGCACCCCAAAACCAAGTGTTTTAACCCAATAAAGTAAAGCCATACTACTTAGTCCTCAACCATAACATCAGGGTTTCTCCTCTTCTCTCATCTGTACCCCACATTGGCTAAAGTCATTCAAATGTCTTTGACTTGTTACTCTCCAAAATACTCCAATATTCATCTATTAAAGTTACACATCAAGCCAGTGTCAGCAATACCTGTCTACCTCATGACTATTAATGAAAGGAAAGTGAGGAAAGCATCTCTCCATTCTGAAAGATGAGCCTACAGCATCCATAAATGCTGATGCCCAAGTAGAAGAGAGCTGGTTGGAGTGAAGGTAGGTCTCCAACACTGACTTTAAAACCAGTCATTAGGGACACCTGGTGGTTCAGTCAGTTGAGCGTCTGCCCTCAGCTCAGGTCATGATCTTCGGGTACTGGGATCAAGCCTGGCATCAGGCTCCCTGCTCAGCAGGGAAACTGCTTCTTCCTCTACCCCTCCCCTCACTCATGCTCTCTTTTTTTCTCTCTCTCTCTCAAAATAAATAAATTAAATATTTTTTAAAGATTTTATTTATTTATTTGACAGAGAGAAACACAGCCAGAGAGGGAACACAAGCAGGGGGAGTGAGAGAGGGAGAAGCAGGCTTCCCACCGAGCAGGGAGCCCGATGTGGGGCTCGATCCCGGGCCTCCGGAATCATGACCTGAGCCGAAAGCAGTCACTTAACCAACTGAGCCACCCCAGCGCCCCAATAAGTTAAATATTTTTTTTAAAAAATTAGAATACAAGAAGCCTTGGAGTATCTCCAACATATGGGTTCCTACGGAAGCCGACATGCTCATAGGCCTTTATAAATAACAGAAATTCATCTCAGAAAGGATGTGTGGAAGTCATCCTTAAAAACTACCTAACAAACGTGGGATTTCTATGGTATCCCTGGCCAGAGCAGGAGCGGTGCTGGAGGTCGCAGGGGCTGGATTCTACCACCACCATGGAGAGAAAACTGACCATCTTGGGACACAGTCTAGCATCAGACAGCTCTACTTCCGATGGTGTTCATCTTTGCTCAGTGAAAATGTCTGAGTTCAGACCACTGATCCTAATTTTGCCTCCCAGAAGACAGACATGGAAACAGAAAGCATGTAAGATTTAAAAATACAAAACTCAGACTTCAATTCTGATGTCATCCCTGTTAGTGGTTGGGAGCAAATCATTTAGACTCTGAGCCTCAGTTTCTCCATCGCAAAACAGTAATGACGATAACTACTGAGAAAGAGTGTGAAGACCCAGTGACATAGTGATATGCCTTATAAACTGTAGGTTGCTATACAATTAATAGATGACGTGAACTCAACAATCGTTTCTTACTATTTCTGACTATTTGACAGTCCCTAAATTATTTAAAAATAGCTACTGAGTGCCACCAAGGGGTGTTTTTGTTTGTTTGGTTTTGTTTTCTTTTGGTTGGGGTTGGGGGTGGATTTCAAAACAGAATGAATCAAGACATCTTACTAGGCTAGCTGTCCCTGCCTAAGTGTTCCAGTTTGTTAATGATAACGAAGTCGCTGGGTCATTACAATTCTGAGAGAACAGTATGCCTACCACTTCAATGATCCCCATGGTCACAGGAAAAGTCTGGTTAGATTCTGATGTCTTTTGGCACGAAAGCTAAAGCATTTCCTGTTGGACTAGATGCAGAGAGCAAGAGAAGGAGTCAAGTGTGGGTTCAGGACTTCTGGCCTGGGCAACGGAGGCCTGGAGGTGCCATGCTTCAAGAAAGATGAAGAAGACTTTGGATAGAGCAGGTCTCGTGGGAAGATTAATTAAATTTGAGATGTTTATTAGACATCTAAGAGGAGATGTCAAGCAGTACTCTAACAAAATAGGAACAAAAAGACCAAAAGGAAAGACATCAGTGGCATATAATGTTGAAATCAGTTCAACAGTCCTTTGAAAATAATTTTTGTGTTGTTAACTTTGCAAAAGACCTAGAAAACAATTGGTCAAAATTAAAACACAGAAATCAGTGGAAATCTCCAAGAATGGCTTCTAGCAAAAGAAGGAAATGGATTACAAGCAATACACAACGTGATTATAGAGCAGAGGTATAATAAACTAGAAATATATTTGTTGTTTTAAGTATATAAAAGGCAACAAAAATAGGAAGAAAAATATTATTTGAGATTACCTGATGGAATAATTATGAAAAACCTGAAGGAAGACATGATTTTCAAAAATTGATAAAACGTAAGAAATAAGAATTTAATTGGCTTTTTTTTTTTTGTAGCAGAGGAGGCTTGTCACTAAAAAGAAGAAAGCACAGTCATTGTTTTCCACTAGAGATATATATGTAGTCATTGGTTTTCAATATTTATAATCAACTTATAGGCAATGGTCTGAAGTAAACAAAATTTCTGAGGTAATTTTGATTTAAATCTTCTCAGATTTGAAAACATAACTCTTCAGTTCCACTACGGGTTATTTTTATATATGGTGTCCTTAGTGATGATCTACAGTGACTTGATTTAAGTAGCTAACTTTCCTTTTTTCCTTGAAAAGGTCAGTATTAACTGACCTATTATTTCTTTATTATTATTATTATTATTATTAAATAATTTCTTGAAAAGAAATCCAACCAGCTGAATTTATATCAGCATTTTACTGGACATCTGAGCTCTTTTACTGTGAGAATCAAAACTTCTTCTTTTAAAAATATGTCAAAAGCACGCATTTCATGAGCAAACTTCAGATAGCATGAAAGTATAAAGCTTCAAGCCCAACAGAAACCTTGGAGAAGATCTATCAAAGCCTGCGACTAGATGGCCTTCCAATGCTTTCATCTACCCTTGATCATCCAAGAGCATTCATTAAGCTCCTGAATGACAAAAGTGTTCTGCTAGACATTAAAATGGAGCTCATCCATCTGTCAAAGACCTAACCCCAGTCTTTAGGAACGAGTCCTTCCAAATAGAAGTAGAGGCAAATGTCTCTGGAATGTTTTTTTCTCAAACATTAAGCAAGAAGTAAAACAAAGGTGAAAAATGAAGTATGAGTTAAAAAGAAAAGACATAATACTCACTTGCCTTGTAGCATGGTATAAAAAACAGTCATAACTATCCCCAGCCTTTAATCCACTGAAGATATCCTTTTCATATTTGAACAGGAAACTTTACTGAATATCTGGATTCATTTATATGCAAATGGAGAAATCTAGACCTTTCCAGGACAACCAAACTTAAACAAATAAATATAGCCTGATAAATATGTTGCCCTCAAGGCCACACCATTTGGAATGGAATGCCTCTCAAGGTCTGAGCTTTGCTCAGGGTGTGAGGTGGAAAAGGAGATCACGCCCCATTTCTATGGAACCCTCCTGCCCAGAGACCATCAGGGCCCATAGCCCACTGCCACCTTCCAGCTTCTCCCTCTTCCTACGAATCCCACAATCACACAGTCCTTCACACACTGGAAATGGACACTTATCCCCAAAATAGTTTTCTTTTTCTCTAAAGATAACTAGATTTCTACTCCCATTCCATCATTTACGAGCTCTTAGATCTTGCACAAATCACCTGGACCCCAGCTTTGATTTTCTCTAAATGATTTTATCACACCTAGTTCTTGGGTTCCTTTGAAGAAAAAGGAAGATCATATATATAAATATGTAAATATATTGTGTAGCATCTGGTACATAGTAGGCATTCAGTAATATATTTTAGATTGTCATCCTGGAATCAAAACTATACAAAAGAGGCCTTGGAGGGAAAGAAAACTGTTCCTGTTTCCAAGAGTTAATTAAGTGCCTTAATTAAGTCCTAATGATGTATTAAACTTCTTAAATGATGGGTGACTTTCAAGACTGAGAGCAGACTCCTGTATACAATAACGGCAATAACACTTTGCTCTTCTGTGCAAAGAAGAGGGCTCATGCTTCACATTCGAAAGGGTGTCACAGACAACGAACAGGATAAAGCTAAAGCAGGGAGAAAAACTCAATTTTTAAAGTAAAGCATAAACTTGGTTTTGCTATATACAGCAAGTGGAAAACTGTTGGCATTTGCTCCAAATGACATTTGCATGTTCCCTAACCATCTCGGAGCCACAGTATATAGAGCCCTCACTCCCATGTCTAAGGAACCTAAGAGGTCCTGTCTTCTGCCCCATGTCTCCCTTGAACAGGTGGGAAGTCAAAGCTAGATGGAAGCTCGTGCCACAGACTTACATCGGGCAGCTGTTCTGTATCGGGCCCTGTCCTCCTGGGATCTGGACTCAACAAAATCACCAAGACCTGTTGATTTTCTGTCTTATTACATTCTTATTTTCATGTCAGCAACCAGTAAATTTCTTCCCACCTAAGAATTAAAGGATATAAATTAAAATATCACAGTAGCTCATCCCATTTGCGATTCTCGCATTGACAGATTCTGGAAAAATGGATCCCGGGTCACTGGGGCAGTCCTTTCACTCTCTCTTAAAAAAAAGGATCAGTGGTTGGTTGATCCATATTGTAGTGTCTTACGTCTGTAGAAGAGGGAGGAGGAGGAGGAGGATGTGCAAGAACATCTTTGATGGTTGAGGGGTCTGTGTTCCCTGAGACCCAGCTGTCTCTCAGCATTCTGACTGCAGGGAGAACAGGAATACAACTAGATTAAATCGCTGGTGGAGTCAGGATTTGGTAGAGAAGTAGAGCATGTTTTTAAATGAATTCTATTTTCCTTTTCTGTCATTTTCCTCTTCAGTCTGATGTTGGGGAAAAACACTCTCGTGAGTTCTGAATTCAAGATTTTCATATTTTTAATAAACTGTGGTGGGACATTTACTTAACCTTTAAAAAATAATAGCACAGGTACCATTAAGTTCTGGCACCTTTCCCTAACTAAGTCCACCTATAAAAATGAGGACCATATAAGTTAGCATTTCTCAGAACATGGTCCTCAAATACCAACATTAAGATGTTGCAAGAAATAAAGATGTCACAGTGAAATATACCCATTTTAGGATCATGTCCTAGAGACTGCTGAGTACACTGGGCTAGCAAAGTCTCCACAAAGCTCTGCAGAGAAGCAGCCTAGTTAATCTGTAGAAGCCAGTGTGTCCCAAACTGATGTACAACAGGCCACGCGTGTAGCAGAGTATCTAACAATATCCTATGAACTACCACGGCAAGCAGAGCGGGCAAGGAGGCTGTGAGCCCCATGGGAATGTGTTGTCTTCTCAAATGCGGAACTCAACAAAATAAGAAAAAAGAAAGAAAAATGAAGCAACATCCCTCAAAGTCAACTGCATAATGGAGTGGGTTTTGAAACAAACACTGCCTTGGGCCTGTTTATGGTTTTTTATTTATAATTTTCCCCCTTCCCAGAATTACTCCCTGAAGGAAACTAGGCTTTCAGAGAACAGGACTGTAAAAAAAACTTAGGTGTTTGAATAAGCACAGAAAAGACCTTCAAAACCCAACAGAAACAACCTAAAAATTAACAGAAATCAAAAATATAAGCTCTAGCCGTCACTGCTGTGTAGAGAGGCTGGGCACGTGGTCGGATGGGAAGGGGACAGCAAATGTGGCTGCTGACTACTGCAGGAAGGCTGTGCCCCCGGCTTGTCGTCCAAGAATAAAGGCACCGAGGTGGGGAAGGCACTGTATCAGAAAGTCATTGTATGTGCTCTTCCTACCCCACCCCACCCGCACCGTCCTTCTCTCCCCGTCTACTGTCTCAGCTCTGGAAAACAGGCATGACGGAGGCTAAGTGAATTCTGACTCCCCATACAACCAGAGAATAAACTGTCCAAACACAGCTTCTAAGTGTTCGACATAAATGTAACAGTGTGGGACATCCTGGCATCTTCACAGTGCCCCCACTGGCCATTCCAGCCTCATGGCATCCCCCCACCCCCCACCCCCAAGCCCTCTTCTCACAGACCACAGACTTTCAGAGTCTGGGATAGCTTATTAAAAGTATTCATTGAGGGCGCCTGGGTGGCTCAGTGGGTCGAGGCCTCTGCCTTCGACTCAGGTCATGATCTCAGGGTCCTGGGATCCGATCGCGGGTTTCCTTCTAGGCAGGCTGACTCCAGACCCTGTCCTCTGACTCGATACCTTGCTGCCTCTCATTAGTAAAATAAAAGCTTCAGTTCTGATTGGCTATCAGTGCAAGCAAAAACAAAGTTATAATTCACAGATGTCCTGATTTTTCTTGCTCACTTGGCTGAACACGGGCTCTGGGCATGATGGTCTCAGTTCAGAGTCCCGCTCGGCCTCTAACCAGCCGTGCGCCTGCGAGCCAGGGTCTGACCTCAGGTGCCCCATCTGTAACAGAAGGGGAATAACTAGCATTTATTGAGCACTGACCTATGCAATGCATTCCAAACACTTCGCAATATTAAAATACTTCATTCTACAAAGTAGGTAGTTATTATCTCTAATGATCAAATGTTTTAATGCGGGTAAAGAACTTTGAATGATGCCTGATAAGGCATATCAATAAGGTCAGCTACCAGACCCACGACACACATGCCCTTAAATTCTGGAACATATCGTTATGATCTCAATCATCATCCTAACAGCATCCTAGAGATGATGCTACAAGTCCGTGGCATATGATTTTTAAAAGGGGGGAGTTAGTCTAGGTTTCCAACAGTACTTTACTATAATGTAAATGTATAAAATATTAAGAATAACAAGTGACTAAGGAAACGGCTCTGTGACAGTGGTTTAAAAGCAACAGCCCTGGGCACCTGGTGGCTCAGCCCCTTAAATGTCTGCCTTCTCCTCACGTCGTGATCCCGGGGTCCTGGGATCCCTGCTCCAAGGGGAGCCTGCTTCTCCCTCTGCCTTCGCACCCCTCTCTCTTTCTGTCTCTTATGAATAAATAAAATCTTTTTAAAAAATTAAAATAAAAGCAGCTGCTCCGATCAGAAAATGAGCTTTACTCTTTATTAGCTATGTGGCCTTGGGCAAGTGGTTTACCCCGTCTGTGCCTCAGTTTCCTCACTTGTAAAATGAAAATGATATTTGCCTTCTAGGATTGGGACAGTTAAATGAGACAACACAGGTAACGTACTCAGAGAAAAGCTTGGCACATAGTCCAAAACAGTCTGCTCTCTACGGCAACGATGCCATTCTGCTCCCTAACTCAGTGTATGGTGTAATTTTGTTTCCCTCACAGAAGCACCGCCCCAAGGGAAACAACAGAGCACTTGGGATGTAGGCCTATAGGGTTTGATCTCAAAGAAAAACCAGTGCTCCAGGTGAAGACCCAAGAACTCTATTCCTAAAGTTCACAGAAGGACACCTAGCCTGTCTGCAACCTCTTGGCAATCATCTCGCCACTGACGACCTAACATGGAAGACTTCCTAGGATATTATCAAGTCGTTACCAACCATCACCATACAGCACAGAGATATAGATGGCGCCCGAAAGAAAACTGGGGGCACCTCGGTGGTCTGTCGATTAAGTGGCTGCCTTTGGCTCAGGTCATGGTCCCAGGGTCCTGGGCTTGAGACCAGCGTTGGGCTCCAGGTTCAACCAAGAGCCTGCGTCTCCCTCTCCTTCTGCCTGCCAGTCTGCCTACCTGTGCTCTCTATCTCTCTGTCAAATAAATAAATAAAATCTTTAAAATGTATATATTAAAAAATAAAGAAAACTATGGGGCGCCTGGGTGGCTCAGTTGGTTGAGCGACTGCCTTCGGCTCAGGTCATGATCCTGGAGATCCAGGATCGAGTCCCACATCGGGCTCCCTGCTCGGCGGGAAGCCTGCTTCTCCCTCTCTCACTCCCCCTGCTTGTGTTCCCTCTCTGGCTGTGTTTCTCTCTGTCAAATAAATAAAATCTTAAAAAAAATAAAAATAAAAATAAAGAAAACTAAATTTACTGATGCTAACTTGTCCTACTTGCACAAGTTTACAGATTCACGACCTAATTACCTTTTCATTTTCTGTATTGGAAAAGGAATTGCCCCTCAAAGCGTATGATCGCTCTGGAGTTTGATTATGAAATCTGATGTATCCTGACTATAAAAATATACGAGAGCGCCAGGAAACGTACAGCAAGTATCCGTGAAAGTGCCTGCTTCCACTATTCATAGCGGCAAGTCTAGCCTCACCCGCTGGAACCAACTGTGCTCAGGAGAAATGTCTGAGATGATTGTCCTTCCCCAGACTCCCCACCCTGGGTTCCGGACCCAAGGACCGTCAATTCAGACGGAAACTCTGACTTGCACTCCGTGGCCTTGAGAATTACCACAATTAATCTTAAACTGACACGGGGCAACATGGAGGTTTGGGTTGGAATTTGAAGTCATGAGCACGAATAAATCCCCTTGGCGCAAAGTGGAGCTGCATACAAGACGCTGCTAAAACCAGGACTATTGTTCAACCAGCACTCTGATCCCACGCGCAGTCCGGAATCACGGGGATTTTCTGGTCTCCTCTGAGAAGGCCCCATTTCCAAACACTCAGTTTGGGGGTTGCATTTTCCAAAAGGGAGCCAGATGAGGTGTAAGGTGACCCATGTTTTCTTACCCATTCAGAGTCAAATGTCTGGCTCATCTGGGAACTAGATCTCTTCCAACAAAAGGTTGAACTAGATTTCTTTTTCCTTACGTGTGTCTGTATGTATCTATTTATTATGTTAATACTCCTTCTTACTCAATCTAATTTATGAGATAACTAATAGAAAAAGTGATTCTAAAATGAGGACCAGGAAAAATGAGACCCAAGCTGAAGTATCATAGGTGAATATAATTGGGTCACAGATTCAATTTTAAGCTTTCTGATGGGCAGAGCAAATAAAGAAAAGGTTTCTAGAATGAAGGTAAAGGGACTGGAGACATGCAGCCAGATTTAAATGCTTCCTTCAAAATTACAGGTCACAGTATTCAGCGAATGTGTCTCCTAAAAACTCATAGATGCACGCTAGGAAAAGTTTCCTTCACACGTGTCTCTTTCAGAGAAGTATCCTGCAGCCTTTTCCCCAGAAAGATCTCTAGATTCTAGAAGGAAGGTCTCTACAGACAACTGAACTTTAGTTTTTAAACTATGGTCAAGGTTCCTATTTTAATCCAAGGAAATGGATAATGACCAAATAATGGCCCTTCTATTGCCAATAATGCATTCTCGTTTTGCTAAAAGTGAAGCAAAAACAAAGCAAAACGAAAATCCTCTCCGTTTTGAAATGTGGGCTCACTAGGAATTGAGAAAGAGATCGGGTCTCCTTCACAGGTCCAATGTACTACGCAGAGCAAAAGCTCAGTAAAAGGGCTGGATCAAATTAACCCCAATTCCTCAAGTATAACCATAAGCCACAGTCATTGTTCTCATATGATTTATTAAGGATTTTAAGTATAATTTTAGAAGTATTCATATATAAATAAATCAAAGTTAAGAAGGTTTATAAAAGAAAAAAATCATAACAATGTGTATATGATAAGGAAGGGAAAGAATGTAACATGCAGTGGGAAACTAGCCTGAACATACCATCCCAGTCTCCCGTACTCGTGTATATCATCTAATTAAACCCTCCACAATACTCCTGTCAAGTAGACATTATCACTATCATTGTTTTATAAATGAAGAAACCAAGGCTCAAAGGGATTCAAAACTTCACCCCAGATCACAGAGCCAACCAGAGTATTCTCCCCATAAATAGGTAGTTGCAAAGGTCAGGTTATCCCTAACGTATCTCAGAAGAACTCTCTCATAGGAGGGCATACGATAGGAGGCCCAATTCGCTAAGTGTAGAAACCGAAAAAATCAAAAAATCAAACTGTCTTTCTAGTGTATGTGAGAGCCAGAACCAGAACTTGGGATTTTCTGTTACAACACAATCAGTATGATCTTATAGACAAGAATCTGGAATAGCGGTTTCATTGATAGAAAGTCCGTGACATTCTGAAGACAGAGCTTAAGTTAACAAATAAAAATTATGTATTTTCTTTCTCTCTTTTTTTTTCACCCATTTTGGCTCATTGGTAAGTAAGGAGACTTTATAAGTTCATTTGTGAATTCAACTATTGTACTAGAAGTACAAAGGGATATAATTGAGATAAACTAAAAACATAATAAAATGGACTAAAAATATACCATTTTCACAAGGGAAACCACAATTTTCTAGGCTGTGCTCCCTAGAGCTAGAGAATATACTTCTAATGAGCTTTGAGTAATCACATAAATTGAAAACCTAATCTTGTAATGCCTGATAGTGATCTAAACTACTTAGCTATGTTTTGTATTATACCACAAAACAGTGGTCTGTTCATGAAATGTAACAAAATATCTTGTGTTACTCATACTTTGGCCTTAGGCTTACATGTGTTGAAACCATAATCCCCAACGTATTTCAGAGTGTGTTTGGACAACCAAAGTTACTCTATGAAAATGACCCAAAAGGAAAACCCTATTCCATTAAAAACACAAATTGCTAAGAGTTAAATGTTTAAGTATTGCCTAGGGTGTATAAAGAAGATTGAAAATCTAGTGTTCATTTTTCCCACTTAAAATAAAACAAAACAAAAAAATGAAAAAGGAACATTCAGGAACCATACAGGAAAGTTGTAAATTAGCTATATCCTGATCTACTTCATATCTGTTGCACTATGTAATGCAGAAGAAATGAGATACTACAGCCCAACAAAGAGCTGTTTGATACCGAGAGCTTGAGACATAGAAAGAGGCTACCCTGGTCGGCAAATGTAGACTTGTCAGGAGTAATGTCACGGCGGTGTCAGAGGTTCCCACTAGACATCACGGTTTGGAAGAGCTCAAGCCCAAGTACCTGAAGAGCCCAATTTGGGAATGCTTAGGGACATCATTTAGCCTGAAAATTCTCCAAAAACTATGGTCATTAAGACTGTAAGCGATGGAATCAGATAGAAACTACATGCAGTCACCTCCATGATTCTAGGAAAATCCCTTCACCTTCTTCCTTCACAGGGTTGAGAGGATTAAATGAGATGGTATCTATAAATACTTAGCAAATCTCCCGGCACCTGGTGAGCACTAACAAGTTCTAACTACAGTTATTATCGTTATTTATTATTGTTATTTTATGAATAATCACTGAGCTCTGAGTACCTAATACAGTGCCCCTAAATGTTAAGGGATCAATAAAAGTCTGCTAACTAAATTGATCTTTGTGGCTAATGGTTGGATATATTATGTTGGCCCAGTTAATTATAAACAAAACCTAAGTACCACTGTTAAAACTCTGGGAACTATTGGTCATCAAATAAGACTGGAAAATCTAAGTTAAACAAAATCAGCATTTTCTTTCCTGCAGAACTTCTCAGGGCCTTAAGTAAGACCAGGTGAATTATGACTCTCCCAAAGAGACAGAAGATGCAGCCTGCAGTGCTTCTTAAATTTACTGTTCCATTTCCTCATCTATAAAACATAGAATTTTACAACATGATCTCTAAATTCCTTCCCTCCTTGCTAGAGGTTAGAATTCTAGGCATTTTTCAGAACTAGTTATGCATATGAATAGAGATTGAAACAACGTTGATCCCCCTCCTTGAGATCAGAACAAATTAGATCTTTTTCCATTTTCCCACTCCAAAGCCCAGACAAAAAGAACTGAACCTTTGATGCTTTATGATGTATATAACTTAATCCTGGCTTTAACTTGCACAGATCAAGTTCATCAAGATTTAAGTCATTTCTGATTTAATATGACTTTTTGAGAACATGCATTAGATGCAAAAGCTCACAGGCTCCGTAGTGAGGATTCAATCACTTAGGAACACATTTTTAAAGATTTTATTTATTTATTTGACAGAGAGATAGAGAGAATGAGCACAAGTAAGCAGAGAGGCAGGCAGAGAGAGAAGAGGAAGCAGGCTCTCCCCCGAGCAGGGAGCCCGATTTAGGGCTTGGTCCCAGGACCCGGAACCATGACCTGGGCCAAGGGCAGCCGCCCAACCAACGGAGCCACCCAGGTGCCCAGGAGCACAATTTTTTTAACTTACTTTTAAATAGGTTTCTCATTAAAATAAAATGTTACCCAAATCCACATATTTGACAACATTTAATATTTTAAAAAGCAGGTAATGAAATTGTTACTTAACTCAATTAAGTAAAAAGAGGCATGTGAGACGTTGCATTTTTGCTTCTCTCCTCTGTGTACACAGACTTCCTGGACACTCGCACCGATTCCTCAGGCCCCCAGCTGGAGGATTCCCAGTCCTCCTGTGAGCCACGAGACCCATACTGTCAGCTACTTGGGGCATGTCCCTACATGCGTCACCTCGAATTCCACACGCCCCAAGTTGAACGCCTCACTCCGGCTGCACGGGATCTCTTTCTTCCCAGCTTGGTACCATCCACCAGCCCAGCTGCCTTCATGCTCCCATCTTCCTCACCCCTACACCCAGGTCTCTTCCTCACCCCTACACCCAGGTCCAGCTCTTAAGCAGCGGTCCAGTGAAACCTTTTCCTAGGATCCCCACTCTCATTTTTTTTCTTTTCTACTCCAACAGTTTCTTAAATATTCTCCTGTCGATACGCTGACATTCCCCCACCGTCTATCCATCCTCTATCTTCCTGACATAGTTCCACAATGAAAAGCAGTCATTTCTTCCTTCTGGTTATAATCTTTCCATGAGTCTCCATCGCTGGCTGTAGGACCCAATCTGCTCAGCACGCTGGACCCCTTTTTCTTTCTCAATACCTTCTTATGTTGCAAGTCTAAAAACCTGCCCCTCGTAGACCAAGCAATCTGAGAGTCTAGGTGTCTCCTCTCTATCTCCTAGTGCTCTACAACCTGTCCGCAGGTGCCCGATATAGAATAAGAGCCTGTTAATGCTTGTTAAATGACTAAAAAAATAAGGCATGGAACTGAAATACAATTGTAAGCCCTGATATTGGAATATTAATGTTTAGAAAGAGCTCAGTAAACACAAGGGAAAGCACGCACATAGGCCAAAATCCTCCCCTTTCCTCCTAAATGACATGCTAAGTAGAAAAGTGAGTGAGTGAGTCTTCCAGTGATTGTATTTACTCTGAGCGCAAGGACAGACTTTGACGTGCTGTGCCCCTGAACCCAACGCCATTCAAACAGGACTGAAGCCACATCAGCCCCCAGAGGGAATGGACGAGTGGGAAGTCGACCAGGATGGAGCATAAAATTAGTTTTTGTTTTTTTGCTCAGATTAGACTTAAAATTACCCTTTAAAAACTCCAAGCTCTGTTTTCATGACCATCACCTTACAGCAGCAGAGCATCACCCCTGAGAGGAAAAGATGCCAACCCCCCTCCACGTGTTAGCAAAATGCAAAAGCTTGAAATCCCTGTGGCCAGGCCGGTGCCCGGGGGCGGCCGCACGTGCTGGTCTGCCCAGCAGAGGGCGCACGGCCCCGCTGCCTCTCCTGGCCGGTGCCCCCGGGTGAGCGTGTGCAGGAACCCAAGCCTGGGAATCCGAATCCGCTCAGATCGGGGCCCTCCTGTGCCTGCCTGCTCCCGGTGTTCGGCTCTCTTCTCCCCACTCACAGTGAGGTGTCCCTGAGCCTGCACATCTCATCACCGAGTACGCAGCAAACGGGAGGCTGCTCACTTAGCGTGATGAGCGCAGGACAGCTGCGGAAAAGCCTCCCCCCTGGTTACGCATGCACCGCATGCACCGAGCCCTTCGCGCCAGCAGTGAGAAAGGAAGCCCCGAGCTGGTTTCCAAAATGCCGCTCCCCCGACCTGGAAAAAATTATTCTCTGCTCTTGGTGATTTGGTTTAGATGGTTGGGGCATCAGAAGTGTAACCTGAGGTCACCAGGCTAGTAAAAGGCTGAGAAGGCGGTAAACTCCTTCCCCTAAATAGAGTCAGACTTTAGGAGGGTTGCCTACGGGAAGAGGAGAAAGAATATCACATACTCACATTCTACAGATACGTGCTTCTGTTGTTAAGAGTAAGGGCTGGTGATCTCGAAAGGCAACATAAAAAATAAACTGAACCGATTTCTAGAGCTCTCCAGGAACCCCACAGTGATTCCTTTGAGGAGAACAGAGGAACATCTCAGTCCTTATGGGGAGATGGTGTATCTGCTCTGTAGACCCCAAAACCTGCTAGGAGGGAACAGACAGCAAGGGGCTCTAATTAATATGCAGAAAGAGTTTTCGAAAATTTGTCTTTTTCTTTCAAAGTACACCTCAGGCAGACAGGAGACGTCTACAGAGGATTGTATCGCTCGCAGCTGGCTCAGGAAGCAGGCTGGGGAATGACCGCTGGAGTCCACGCGCACTCCCGACTGGGAACTGAGCAGAAGACAAGCTTGTGGTAGCTCTCGGTGGGTCGTACTGTGGGGTCCGATCTTATCCCCGTGCCAGAGGAAACCACTGCAGAGGTGTGAACAGGGAGTGATAGGATCAGAGTCGCATGTTTGTAAGATCACTCTAGAAATAGAAGTCAGTGGGGTGAGTTTATGCATATCAAATATGAAATGTTAAATTAAATTTCATGCTTACTAATTCCGATAAGGCCTAGCAAGAACATACATTTATTTCTGAAAACAGGGACACACCCGATAAGAATGGGGAGATTCTTCCATTTCTAGTCTGCTAGCCTTACCCTAGACTGAGGGCCCCATTTTTGTGGACCACAAGACCTAGAGCCAGCTGAACTCAGAATAAAATCTCAGTGACCTAACTTGCAACACTATTTTCCAATTAGAAAAATAGCATTTAGACGGGAACTCAATTTAATTTCACAAATCCTTACGGAGCTGCTACTAGGCTAAGCCACCATGCTAGACTCTGCTGGGAAGTCCGAGATTTATAAAATGCAGTCTCTGTCCTCTAGAAACTCATAGACTACTGCAAATCAAGTAGGGAGGAAAACCGCTTTTTTACGGGGTATCTTAAGGCAAATAAACATACCGACAAAAGCACTTTTTGTGAATTTGCATGCATTCATACATATCTAAGCCCTCTTAGTCTCTACCACCCAATTCTCCAAGCATGAACATATAGTTTGAAGTTAGAAAAATCAAATTTAAATCAGTATTTTTTTCTATATTCTTCAATTGTATTTCTCCTAAAAGCAGAGGCTGGATATTAAAAAAAAAAAAAAAAAAAGGGAGAGAGAGAGAGTACTAAACTAGAGAATGAGTTTAAGTGAAAAATGTACCCAATTCCTCTTAAAATTTACATCCCTAAGCTCAGATGAGAGTCTTTTGTTCCCTCAAACCCATCTATGCTTGAAATGGCTGGGCCAGCCCACCCGCTCCGCAATCCTGTTGTTGTTGCGAGTCTGAGAAGCGGCCACCAAGGACCTTGGGGGGATCCCTGTCATTTTGAGGACGCAAGTGGGCAAATCCTAAGGACATCAGTTCTGTCGAAAAGGATGATGGGGCTAAAAATAATGGCTCGTACGGGATTGCTAATCCCTGGAGGGCAGCAGAATGCACCCGGAAGAAACTGAAGTAGATGACAAAAAGCTCTGAAGAGGTCAGAAAAGAAGGAAATGGTTCCAGTATGTTCTCAAGAGGACTTCCCACTGCTTCAGGAACTCTCATTTTTTGGGTTTGTTTGTCTGTTGTCCCATGCCTGGGGTAAGTACAGAGCCACAGCCAGGGGCCAGACCTACAATCTAACCCTGTGTTGGAGCAGACAGGATTAGGGGACAAAGGAAATCCCCTCTCTTGGCAAAGCTGAGCTGAGATTATTTAGTATGAACCATATTTAAAATCCTAAGTACTGTTACATGCAGAGGCCTTCAAAATAATGACATAAATTAACATTTTCATTTCCATGCAAAATTGAAATCATGTGTCTATAAAAGGACAAGGGAACTATTTCTAATTAGATATGCAAGATGTTTTAAAATCAAAACTTCCAGGCAGTAGGGAATTCTGGATTTTCCAATACGCATTGAATTTGGCCACTGGAATGTTCTGATCCGATTTCGTGTGGTATTTTCTAGGTGTGGGCTTACTACTGCCGAGCTGCTCCCATCCAGCGCTGGAAGGGGGAACAGAGAGAGACTGCGATAGTCCACATATGCAATTTCGTGTGAATGAACCACAACATGAAGCCCAGGTATTGCGTGGTCCACATAATTATTTCCGTAGCACGCTTGAAAGCTTCAGAAAAATGCTTCTAAGAGGTATTAGCTTATGGCACAGAAATCCCTTACCCTAGCTGCACGTGGATTGTGGCCAGATGGTTATGGTGCGCAGGGGAGCCTGGTGTCGGCAGGTTCCTGATCAGATGGGCCAGGAGCGTCACATGAACACAACACGATGGAAGACAGACTCAAATAGCGAGGAGTATCTAGCGTGCACATCCAGATGTCGCACACTACATGTTTCTGACTTGAACCGTTATTACCCCAGAAGCTATTTTTTTCCTTTTGTATCCTCTAGGCGGGGATCTGTTTGTTTTCCTACTAACATGAGCAATTGTGCATTACATGTAAACCTGGGACCTGAAAAACATAGTCCCATTCTCCTCCTTCTTTGGAATGAGCACCAGATTCATAGAATTCCATGTATGTTGCTATTAAAATGACAGAGGTCCCTGTTCCAGAAAAATACTGGAACAGAGTACATAACACAGGTACCAAAAAATGTAGTTAAATACCACCCATAATACCAGAGTAAAGATGGTTTCTAAACAAAACAGAGCTGTCTTTAATTATAAAATCCTGTGTCCCATGCTCACCCCATGGGCATATCTACTTCCTTTACTCACAATGAATGCCCATTCAATTGAATCTAATCTTCAAGTTAGGAAAAACATCTCTGCCTTACCTCTTTAGAAATTCTGAATGTGTATGTCCCCATGAACAAGAAAAGAAAAGTAGTTTACTTTGATTTTAACAAATTCCATTTTTCCCCAAAGTATTTGAGGCTTGCTTTTTTCTTTTTTTTTTTTTTAAGTAGGCCCCATCCGGGCATGGAGCCCAACACATGTCTTGAACTCAAAACCCTGAAATCAAGACCTAAGCTGAGATGAAGAACCGGACGCTTAACGGACTGAGCCCCCCAGTGCCCTGAGGCTTGGCTTTTCACATCTCAGAGGAAATCAAGCACCGAGTTTCCTGTGTCTCCGGACAGATTTATTCTGGGGCATGTTTGTTTTGTTCTGACTTTATCCCTAAACTTCTGTGAAAGCTCTGGCGAGAGTAAGCTCATGCACAGAGGTTCCCCGATAAAGCCTGTGACTTGCACCAAGTAACGTTTAGTGTGCGAGAATCCAGCTTGAATCTAGATGGGGGTTTACACACACCTGACCAGTGGGTGACTAACAACTCCGCCTTCCATTCTTTTGTTGTTGGAATTTTTTGCTTTTATTTGTTTGGAGGACAGGTTCCTGAAAATGAACAGCAAAGCGGTTTTGTGTACACATCCAGGAAGAGACAATGATAGAACCCAGTATGGCCTCCCCCAAATCAGATATGCAGGGACCCCAGCACCACAGACTCTGGGGTTCCTAGAGCGGACCCTGGTGGCCATGTAAGGCATTACCCCTAACTGACCCTGGGGTTCAGACCCCAGCAAGGACATCTGCCCCTGAAGTGAGGACAAATGAAGAGAACAACTAGAAACCAGGAATTCTGCTAGTGAGTGGACATGGCATTTCAGTTTATGATGTATTATCCACAAGCTGGTAAGCCTAGGGAATCTCGATTTGGAAATCAAAAAATCAGTTGGATTTGAAGTTTGTTTCTAGAAAGAATAAGAGTCTTAAGAAAATCTGATGGGCATTTTGGGGGGATGAGAAAAAAAAGAGTTGTAATCAAAGTTACTTATATGACTCAGAATCGCAGCCACACAGGAAGTCTGGTGAAACGAACCCATCCAGAGGAGGCTGACCCGCCTTCTGAGGGGCCAGCTTTGGTACCGAAGTTAATGTAGCCCCCAGAGCAAAGGCAAGTAGAGCACGGCCATTGGTGCAAAGCAGCATTAGCTATCCTCTCACCTCCCACGCTTCATTTCCTCAACTTTAAATAAAGACATTCCGAACCCTCCAATTTATAGTCAACAATCTAATTTCCTAATTAATGAGAATGCACAAGCTACCCGCAACCTTCTCAGAACACTCCCCCACGCAGGGACGGCATGGCGTGCCCAGCTCAAGCCCCAGCTTCTGAGGCTTCCCTGAAAGGACTGGTTTCCCCCTCCCCTGCTTGCATCTGACCACAAAGCATTGCTGCTTCCTGTGGCTTCTGAAATGAGCAGCAGAAACAGGAGACGGCATTTTATTCCGGGGGAAGAGAGGAGGAAAGGGAGCCACATTTTGGCTTCGCTCACACGTCCGTCCCTGCCGCCACCAGAATTGTGGATGGAAAAAACACATCTATGGTCTCGGAGGTGATGGAGACGATCGTTTTGGGAATCACTATTCCTTTGTTGGTATTTTGAAAATCCAATATACTCCCTCTTTCCAAGTCAATTTAAGGAGAACACTCGATTCTAGAAGTCATATATCACACGTGAGAAGTTTGGAAATCGGCAGCCTCTTTACAAAGACGCTGGTTGGGGTGGCGGTGTCATCCACCAGGCAAAGTTCCTGTCTTCCATCACCTGCTTTTTCATCTGATTTTCCGAATCATATTCCACAGTTATTTCTCCCTTGCTACGCATCCCAACAAGCTCCTTTCCAGATGTGTGTCTCATGAGATCTGTGCCCGCTCCCACCATGGATTGGGACTCGTCATTTCCTTAACACTTTCCTGTGTGTCTAAACAGACACTCTGGCCATGGGGCCTGTCTCTGGTTTTTCTGTTAGGAAAAAAATAATCATATACTTTGAGACTCAAACTAATGATCACTTCTCTGAGGCCTCCCTCCAATCGCCTTTCACCGGAGTTTCTGGCTGTATAACAATTACATAGCCTGATGTGTACTTGGACTTACTGTGTATGTAGGTATCTGTCTGTCTCCCGGCACAAGGATCCAGGCATTGATGTCCTCTTCACTGGTGGCCAAGATGACTAGAATCTTCCCGATGAATCATGCTTCTAACTACGATCTCCTGACAGACTAGAGCATCAAGAGGCCAGAGAGGGACTTGCTCAGGCCCCATACTTAGGAGAAAGGTGTGGGTTCAGTATAGCGAGTGCTGTGGTCCGCTTGCTCTCGCACACTACTATCCCTGGGTGACAGCGAAGGATATAGGTGTGGATCAAAGCAACTAGGTCCTGGCATGTGGCCCCACCTGGACCTAAGGGGGTATCTGGACCAGCAAGAGTACTATCACTCTAGAGGACGAGAAAAGCCACTCTGTGGGAAGCTGTGGACCCACTGCATGGCACACATGCAGAAAAGGCAGCGGTGGACTCATAACACTTTTCAGTCCTTTTAATGCCCTTTTTGGATAAAATAAAACACTGCATTTTGGGGGACAAATTGATGGAGAAGGCAGACAATAGTCTTGGAGTATTCCAAAGGGTAGCATGGAAAAAGAAGAGAAGTATGACCTGTATCCACCAGGAAAGGCTACGTGATGCTCCAGGAACAACCCCAGATCCCAGTGGCTGAAAACAGCAAAGATTCCTTTTTCTCACACGCTATGTAATGACTTTGGGTCAATGGTATACTCGGCTCCTTTGAATCACTCAGGGACCCAGGCTGAGGAGAGGCTACTATCTCAAGCATTCACCAGTCCACCATGCCAAAGAGGATGAGAGCTATGTGGGGTCTCAGGCCCAATGCTAAATGCTTTGGCTTGTAAATGGCACACGCCCTCTGTTCACAAGACATTGGCCAGATCGGGTCACAGGCCCATCTTGCTGTCAGAGAGCCAGGACGTGCAGTCCTACCACATCGCCAGAAGGCAGGAAGCTGGAAATATTCGGTAAACAGCACTGATGACTACCACATGACCTTATTTGTACCCCAAGCTTGTAAAGTACATCACAGTTGTTACGATAAATGGAATGGTATTTTACTGAAATAGGTTTTCCTGATGATTTAGTTTCAGTGAATAAAATGCACGTTGTCCATAGATGTGGAGAGTCTCTGCATCCAGTTTGAAAGATTCTAGAAAAATCTATTGGAACCTGAGGTAGCCCAAGCACATGGTTAGACCTTGAAGGAACTTTACTAAGGAAGCCTATTCAGACTGGCTCTTATTGTTTGATTAATACATTGGAAAAAATTAATCCAGTTATCAACAATCAGATTTTTAGGAGTTAAGAATTTCCTTTTAAAGGAAGCAAAGTCAGATGGAAAACAAAGCTTGATTAGAATGGCAAAAATGTATGGAATACACGTTCCTTACCTTCCACCTCCCTGCTGCTTAATTTCAGATCCTCAGAAGCTTATGTGTTTCCGTGTGTTTCTATCCAGATATAGATAACATGCTTTCATCCAGTTATCAGATAGCCATTCACCATCCACTGGGTACAGGCACTGGGCTGGACTTCATTCATAATTTCATGGGTAATACAGACAAGAGAAAAGACGCATGATCCTTGACCTCATGAATCTTCTAACCTAATTACCACTGATCAAAATTGCTTGGTTCTAAATAGTAGAATGCAGTAACACATGACAGCATCCTATGAAAATTACTAAGACTTTGGCTGATGTGTGAAATGGACTGGTATGTAAGCCAGGGAGGTAATAGGAAAAATAACTGCTAGGGAAGACAGGAAAACAAGAAGCGCACAGATGCTTTAACACCTTAGTGGAGCAGCTGAGAGATCTTCACCCAACCCCGACCATGACCACTGGAGCTCCAGCGTGCAATGAAACGTAGGTCCACGCGAAGTACAGACTGGTCAGTGAGTGGCCTATTCATGAAGTGAAGTTTCATGTTCTCTTGGCTAGCTCATAGCGCCTCTGAGCGTTCTCCTCTGACTGCCTAGGTATTCAACTTAGAACAATTTGTGCGTGTTTGAAAGACTCCAGTGTCCTCAATGACGCACGAAGATTTATAGTGCAGTAGCAGCATGCACATTACCAAGATGTGTACTACATCTTCGCTAAAGCAGTTCTAGAATTTTCTCCGTGCCTCTGCTGTCCTTTTAATATTGGTGGTACCAACATGTCTTCCAAGGACTTGGTGTACTCCCAATGCATATTGTAGTTTTATTTTTTAGCTATTTTTATTGGAAGGAGTGAGTAAACTATTAAAATACAAAGGATCCTTTTAAAGCTACAAAGAAAATGTGCAAAAAGCAATGAAAAGGAGAAGAAATGGTTTCTAAATTAAAAAGTCCGCTTGTTTTATTATTAACAATAACAATAAAGTAAGTCACCCGGCCCATAAGTCCTCCCAGATGAGACATCTGCAGGAGTCTCGGGTCTAAAAAGAGCCTTAGCTTATAAACATGTCAGTCATGTTGTGAATAAAATGAAGATTCCACACTACCTGGGAACGTGACTATTTGCCCTTCAACATGTCCAAGATGTAGTGTTATTTTAAGGTGATTTTCCTTCCAATTATTTGTCCTATTTAGGGCACGTTTTTCCATCAACTTCAGGAGGGGGAAAGGTACCAGTAACTGCTTTTGATGAATATAAATTGTTTAAGCAACTAAGTTTAAGACCATAAGCTACCGACTATTGGTACAAATTCTAAATCCTACCCAGCTTACAGATGTGAACAGGCTATGTTATATATATATATATATTTTTAAGATTTTTTAAAAAGATTTTCCTTTATTTATTTGCGAAGAGAGAGCACCTGCAGGGGAGAGGGGCAGAGGGAGAGGGAGAAGCAGGCTTCCCACTGAGCAGGGAGCCCGATGTGGGGCTCGATCCCAGGACTTTGAGATCATGACCTGAGCCGAAGGCAGACCCTTCACCGATGAAGCCCCCCGGGTGCTTCTACGCTCTGCTATATTTCAACCTTTGTTAGCAAGCATCATAGCCATATTTCGATCACCACATTTCACTTTTAATGAGTTGTGACCACCGAGTGATCCTGAGGCAAAGAGTGGTGATAGAGCTCTGGCTAGTCCCTCATGTTACACTGAAAATCCGTTGCACTCTCTTTTCTGTGGGAGGAATAATGAAAGAGAGAGAGGGAGGAAATAAGGAAGAGAGGGAGGGAGGGAGGAAAGTCGGGAGGGAGGAAGCAAAAGGAAGGAGGATATCTAGTAACCCATGGAGATACTCAACATAAAGGCAACTGCCGAAAGTTCCTGAAGTTTCTCCTTTTCCGAGCCTCCGTCCAAGACGTCATATGAAGCCTCACCCTCTGCCTCTAACATGTCATCCATCTTACGGCTTCAACTTGCCAATGAGCTGCTCCCAGCTTCTATGAAATGCTGTTCAAGGTTCACCGGCTCTACTCCATTTGCTTCTCTGCCCAATCTCATCATAACATATTATAGCAGAAATGAAAGCAGCACGATACATTTCCTGAAGCGCCCTCAGAGGGACCCAGGGAACGGAACGAATGTGCCTGTCACGTCCCCGGAACTTGCAGCATCATGACTTAGCCCGAGGAACTCCACCCTTCTGAGAAGCCCGTCCTCACCAGCTATCATGTGGAAGAGAGCAGTGTCATCACGGAGTTATGGCACATGGCATCAGGGGTAGGATGTTTAGAGCCATTTAGTCCATACAATATTAAGTGTGAGGAGACCATTCTTTTTCCCAATGTCTGACCAAAAAAAAAAAAAAAATTTCTTCCTTTTTTGCCCAATCCAAGTAGAAAGCGATTCCAAAGCGAGAATGATTCGGTGAAAACAGAAAGAGGAGAGTGTCAGTAAACTTCTCCGAAGAGAGGGGCTGCCTTAGGGGTGTGACCGTCACTCTAAAGCCGGCAGAGTGGCCTGCAGGGCTGGAGAGGTGGGCTGGGGAGGCACCAGGAAGACAAGACTTTGGGTTTCTTACCCTATTTGCACCAAAGCAGCTGTCCTTTGCCCTGGTTCCTCCTGACTGACTATACGGGTGGAATTAGGAAATGCACCAACGATGGCCTAGTTACAATTTTCTGGTTGGTGCCACATACTGGGCTATAGTCTCTTGAGGGAAAAGGCGTTTCTCCAGAAAGGACAGCTGTTCTCACTGTGAGTAAGCCTGGGAAAGTCAGAGTAGGGCAGGCACATCTGGGGCCAAGGTTTGGCCCCGATTCCCAGGCTGGAGGCTGAGTGGTTTTGGTGGCGGAGGACGAGCTGCTCCTGCTCGTAGGGGAGGCTGAGCGAGGTCAGCACTGGCCTAGAAAGGACTTGGGCTGGATCTGGGCTTAAGCTGCTTCTGAGAGTCATTCCCTGGGCTGTATTCCCTGTCACCACCCCCCAACCCTCACCCCCTGGCGATCTCGGGTGTGTCTCATAACAAGTGATGCCGTAAGTTCGGATGGACTCGTGCCCATGTTTGGGGAAAGGTAGTACAATGTCCTTTGGAAACCAAAATGTGGAGTGTCATAGTCACTGGAAGAAGGCAGGCAACCCTTTGATGACTTCGAGAACCTGAGCTAGATAAACAGGGGAGCGAGAGAAGGGGGTGCTCATTCTTGAGCAGGCATGAGGCAGAAACAGAAAGAAATAATAATAAATTAACACAACTATGGCATTATTTGTGCCAAGCCGTAGGTGCTTTACAGTTACTTATTCATTTGATCCTCACTGGAGCTCTATTAGGCATATATCCTGGTTGCACTAAGAAGGAAACTGAGGCATAAGGAGGTTAAGTCACTTACCCCAAGTGAGCTAATTAAATTGTTGAGAACATTTTGAGATAGGCTAATTCTCAGCCATTGGCAAGGAGCGGCTCCTGACATAACAACTGTGCATGAAAAGGAAGGGCGATCACATTTTATAATTTTGCTAGAGGTGACAGTATTTTGAATTCTATTTGAAAAAATAGTTCCGAGATTTTTTTTTTAGATACAAAAACTTCCCATTAGAGAGGTTTTTTTTATTTACTACTACTCTGGAACATTGTTTCTAAACTTCCTTCCCCGTGAACCCCTCAGACCGGCCGGACTTTGGGGTGACAGCTCCATCCATTCGTCTTTGCCAATGCCTGTTTTCCAGTCACCATCAAAATCCACCTCCAGGCCCTGAAATGAGCATCTGGGGATAATACACTCTAACTCTTCTTATGTCTCTGATGCTGGTTGCTGGGCATGGCGGAGGGTTTGGGTTTGGGGAGGCGGGAGAGAGAAAGACTTAAACAAAGACAGGCTCCTGCCTGGATCTCCTGAATTGTGGGACGAGGATAAGGCAGAGCTGGGGCGTCCAGCTACCCCCCTGGTCTGTGTTCCAAGGCCACATCAGCCTCTATTGCCCTGAATGGCTAGCAGTTCCAGAAGCCTTCTGCCTTCTCAGCTGGCCATGTCCTCTTCCTCTTCCC
>PITA01006226.1:47314-102409 GCA_004023965.1 Spilogale gracilis
ACACTGGTCCCCTGGCTCTCATCTACACTGATCACCTGGCTCTTCTCTGTAACCTTAATTCCAAGCAGTATATTTCACTAGCTCTTTGGAGAGCTTTCTGATGTAAATACAAATGAAAAAATCACTGTTTGTCACCGAGAAATGTGGGCAACAGACATTCCTGTGCTTTCACTGCCCTTCCCAACCCAAACATGAGGAATAGTCCTGCATTGAGCTGAAGACCATCTTATCTCTGTGGTAACGGGGGAAACACTAGGAAATCACTACTACCTTGCATGGGTTTTCCCTCTCTCTTTCTCCCTCTCTCCCTCTCTGTCTTTGTTTCACATCAAAATATCTCTGTTCAATCCATATTGAAAATGTTACCTAGCTCAAGGTAAGTACCTCATCAGCAGAACCCTAATATAGAATACAGAATCTAAAATCAAACTGAAAGGCCCCAGGCATGCCTTTCCTTCTACGTTTACTACATGTCCCTCACTGCATCTACAACTCCCTAGGTTAACAGTCTCACATTTTTAGGGTGTGCGCAGACCCCACCTTCTCATTTCCACTGGCTCTCTGCTGCAAACTCTATACCCACCATTCTTCTGCCCAACGCCTGCAGACTAGGTCTCCGTGAGCTAATACACTCTCTCTTCTCGACAACCAGTGACTGACTGTAGGACTTCCGGCATCCAGACTGCCTATCCACCATTCTTTCATCCGAATCTCTGCTGCAAGGGAACACAGAGGTGACAGGACCAGCTCCCTACCTTTCGGGCCATTGTTACCAGTGGCTAAATTGGCCCAGTTCATGGGTATGGCAATGAGCAATTCACAAAAAAGAAAGTGACTTTAATGAAAATCAAACCCAAATTTTCAACAAGCATTTGCAACTGTCCTTCAACATTACCAAAGATTTGTCTTCCAGCGTAAGTTTGATACCTCCTATTTGATACACAGCTAAATAACTGTCCTTTTCACAGTTTTCCTCTATTTCATGAAAAGAAATAATTAGAAATGGGTAGAAAAGGCAAAAGACCATGTACAAAATGCTTTAAATCTAACAGAAGATCTAAAAAAGAAGTCATGAAATCAGCAAAGTCAACATTTTTTTCTTTGACTTTAAGTTTCCGTTAACTGTCAAAAGTATTTTGTCATGGAGATAGTAACATTGCCCTAACACAGTTCAGAGTCAGCAAGTTCTCTGATCCTACTTATATCTATCTCTTTCTCCCATACATCTTTAAAATGAAATTACAAGGAGAAAAAAAAGGGGGTAAATATGAAAATGTTGCCTAGGATTATAGTTTGTAAGGACACTCACACACACACACACACACACACACACACACACACGGGTATATTATGTATTTCAATAATCTACAAGATTACTAAATGGAGTGATGAGCCCCTGTGATACCGATTACTGAGTCTGTATCAGTTCAAGAAGGGCTTTTAATTTACATTATTTTAATTAGATCTCTCTTTGAAATTTTATTACACGTAGATGTAGATATTTAATTATATATTTATCTGTACAGCAACAGAAATATTTCCTTGCTATCAAAAAATATCAGATGTCAGTTTTCTCTGCTTCTAGGAAAAACAAGTACATGACTGAAAGATAAAATCAAAAGAAAAAAAAATAACATTCGTTCAGGGCTTTCTAGCCAGCAAATTATTTTCATATTCATCCCCTCAAATTCCACATGAGTAAATGGAATTATTAAAAAATATATATCCTGTAATTTACACTTTCCCTAAGAAACTATTTTAATTATTCTTTAATTATTCTTAAAATTATAATAATTATTCTTATTATTGAAGGATTATTATATATGATGATCATAAAGCCTGAATCTGGAGGAATGCTTACAGCAGAAAACCAAGAAAAATGCTTAAATTTTAATCATTAATTAATCTTGTTTACAGTTCTTTATTAAGATTAATCACTTTTTAAGCATATAACCCGATGCATTAGAAATGTGATCATGGGAAAGTTACTTAACTACTCTTTATGTCCATTATAAAACAATTTCTCCAATTATAAAACAGAGATAACCCCTTATCTGCTCACAGACAACAGACTGTGCTGTATAATATTTTGACATCCCCTCTGCCTAAATATTTCACGTATCTCTGGTTTTGTGAATACACAACAACATAAATGAAGACCAAGTCTTGTAAGCCTTTTAGATAATCAATTCTGCATGACAGCTTTCTTGGAAGTATAAAAAGAGGAAATCAGTATTTGCAAAAAGATATCCATTATACTATTGTCTCATATAAGTGGCTTGTTTTAAAAACAAGAATTGCATTATGTATTGGGAAATTTAAAGAAAGCTTTCAAAGGGACTCATGACCTCATGTGGTAGTTATTCTTCACTTAAACAAAATAGAAAGAAAATGGGATAAATCATATGACATCTTACCATTCAAGTTTAATTAAAATATATTTTCCTCTTCCATTTCCAACCTCTTTCCCATGCCAATGGCAAATAAACACCAACTTGAATAAACATTTACTGTGTCAGTTCATGTTAAATATAAATTTAAATATAAATTTAACACACACATACATATATAATAAATACGAAGTTATATTTAGACATAAAAAATTAGAATTATTTATTTTTCAAAATAGCTGAGTTAGAGTAACCAAGAATATTCCCACCTGCCTTTGTGAAAATAAACTTGGATCTCTGTAAATCTTTCTTCCTTTTTCAGTCAAGCTTATTGAAGTGCAATTCACATACAGTGAAATTAGCCCTTTCTGGGAGTCTGACAAATGGACCTCTACAATCAAAATATAGACTATTACATCATGCCCCCAAATTTCTCATTTTCCTATAGTCAATCCCTGCCCTTCACTCCTAGCTCATGGCATTCACTGATACGTTTCTTGTCCCTACAATTTTACCTTTTCTAGACTGTCACATGAACCAAATCATACAAAAAATAGGTGGTCTTTTGTATCTGGCTTCTTCCATTGAGCATAATACATTTGAGACTCCTCCATAATGTTACATTTATCTGTAGTTCTGTAACTGTTTATATTGCTAAGGAGTATTCCACTGGTTGGGTCTATTGCATTATTTGTTTACCTATTTACCAGATAAAGGACATTTGGTCTCTTTTCTACTGGTCGGTCTTTCTTAACATGTCAAAGCATGAGACAGTATGGGATGGTCATTAAGAGCCTAGGTTTTTGAGCTAGACAGACCTTAGTTCAAATCCAAGGTCTGCCAAATATTAATTTGTTCCCTTAGGCAAAAGACTTGTATTTTCTGAGTCATAATACTCCTGTGAAGATTAAATTAGTATGTGACCTGTAGTATCAATTAATAGCTGTCATTACTATTACTACTATCTCTAATTCTCAAACTGCACTTTACCTCGAGTCTTCAAACTGATCCCAAACATAACATGTTCAACCACCTCAGAGCTTCCACTATTCCCTTAAACTACCTCACCCCTTCTTTCTGCTTCCCATCCCCAAGACCCAAGTTCATCTTCCCCCATGAGGAAGGCCACACACGTCCCAACCCATAGCCCCCATCTATCTTTCCATTTTCCACATTCTTGTAGCACACATTATCCAATATGGCCACAACTACCACATGTAGCTTTTCAATTTTAAATTAATTACAACTTAAAATGTAAACACAATCCCTCAGGCACAGTTGCCACATTTCAAGGGCTTAACTTGACAATATGGCTAGTGGCCGCCATGCTGGATAATGGATACAGAGGAAGGCCCATTTTATTTCACGTTACTTCATTGTGCTTTGCAGATACCGTGTCATCCATAAATTGAGGCTTTGTGGCTCATACTGTGCTGAGCCAGACTACTGGTGCCATTTTTCCAACAGCATGTACCCACATGGTGTCTCTGTCTCACTTCAGTAATCCTTGCCGTATTTCACACTTTTTTATTATTGCACTTGTCATGGTGATCTGTGATCAGCAGTCTTTGATGTCACTATCGTCATTGTTTGGGGGCACCGTGAACTTAATAATAAATGTGTGAGTTCTGACTGCTTCACTGATCAACCATTCCCCCAACCCCTCTTCAAACCTATTTTCTAAAACACAAAAGTATTGAAATTAACCCAATTAAAAACACTACAATGGCCTCTAGGTGTTCAAATGAAGAGTTGCATGCTTCTCACTTTAAATCAAAAGCTAAAAGTGATTGAGCCTAGTGAGGAAGGCATGTAAAAAGCTAATATAGGCCAAAAGCTAGGCCTGTTGTGCCAAAAAGTTAACCAGTTATAGATACAAAGGAAAAGTTCTTGAAGGAAATTAAAAGTGCTGCTCCAGTGAACACATGAACGATGAGAAAGCGAAACAGCCCTCATCGCTGAGATGGACAAAGTTCTGGTGGTCTGGAGAGAAGATCAAACCAGCCACAATATGCCCTTAAGCCAAAGCCTAATCCAGAGCAAAGCCCTGACGCTCTCTTCAACTCTGTAGAGGCTGAGGGAGGTGAGGAAGGTGTGAGGCTAGCAGAGGTGGGCTCATGAGGTCTAAGGAAAAAGCCATCTTCCATATCATAAAAGTGCATGGAAAAGCAGCTAGTGCTGAGGTAGAAACCACAGCAAGTTCTCTAGAAGATCTAGTTGATGGTGGCTACATTAAACAACAGATTTTCAGTGTAGGCAGAACAACCATCTACTGGAAGAAGATGCCATCTAGGATTTCCATGGCTAGAGAGAAATCCATGCCTGGCTTCAAAGTTACAAAGGACAGGCTGGCTCTTAAGGACTAATGCAGGTGCGGACTTTTGGTGGAAGCCAGGGTTCATTTATCACCCCTAAAATCCTAGGGACCTTAAAAATTATACTAAATCTACACTATCTGTGCTCTCTAACTGGAACAACAAAGCCTGGATAGCAGCAACATGATTAACTAAATATATTATGCCCACTGTTGAGACCTACTGCTAAAAAAAAAAAAAAAAAAAAAAAAAAAAAAAAAAAAAAAAATTCCTTTTGCAAAATTACTGCTCATTGACAAAGCACCTGGTCACCTAAAAGCACTGATGAAGACAGACAATAAAATTAATGTTGTTTTCATGCCTACTAGGAACATCGATTCCACAGCCCAAAGACCAAGAAGTAATTTGGACTTTCAAGTCTTATCATTTAAAAATACATTTCATATGGATAGAGCTACCATAGTGATTCCTCTGACGAATCGGGACCAAATAAATTGGAAACCTTATGAAAAAGATTCACTTTCTATATGCCATTAAGAATACGTGTGTTTTGTGGGAAGAAGTCAAAATATCAACATTAACAGGAGTTCGGAAGAAGCTGATTCCAACGCTCATGGATGACTTTGAGGGGTTCAAGACTCCGGTGGAGGAAGTAAGTGCAGATTGGCTAGAAACAGCAGAACTGGGATTAAAAGTGGAGCCAGGGAGAGAAACGAAACAACAGAGACTTGGGACACAGAAACAAACTGAGGGACTTGGAGGGAAGGGGTGGGGGGATGGGAGAGCCTGGTGGTGGGTACTGAGGACACCTATTGCATGGAGCACTGGGTGTGGGGAATGGGCAATGAATCTTGGAACACGTAAAAAAAAATAAGAAACAATAAAAATAAATAAATTTAAAAAAAAAAGTGGAGCCTAAAGATGGGACCGCATTACTGGAATCTCGTGATAAAACTCTAATGAATGAGGAGTTGTTTCTGATGGAGGAGCAAAAGAGGTGGTGATTTCTTTCTTTTCTTTTTTTAAGATTTTATTTAATTATTTGACAGAGAGAAACACAGCCAGAGAGGGAACACAAGCAGGGGGAGTGAGAGAGGGAGAAGCAGGCTTCCCGCCGAGCAGGGAGCAGATGTGGGGCTCGATCCCAGGTCTCCGGGATTATGACCTGAGCAGAAAGCAGAGGCTTAATGACTGAGCCACCCAGGCGCCCCCCAAAAAAGTGGTTTGTTGAGATGAAATCTAGTTCTGGTGAAGATGCTGTGAAGGCTGTGGAAATCATAACAAAGGATCTGGAATCTCACATAAACCTAGTTGGTAAGGCAGCAGTGAGGGTTGAGAGGATGGACCCCAATCCTGAAACTAGCTCTACTGTGGGTAAAATGCTGTCAAACGGCATTGCCTGCTGTAGGGAGATTGTTCTTGAAGAGTCCAGCGATGTGGCAAAGCTCACTGCTGTCTTGTTGTAAGAAACTGCCCTGAGCGGCCAGCACCACCAACAAACAACGACACAGCATCTTGTAGGTGATGCTGAGCCACCGGGAAGATAAATGCTAATGGAATTTAAAAGAAGAAATAATTACCAAGGCCCAGCTGGTAAAGAAGCGGGTGATTAAAAATGCAGGCCAAAAAAGAAAAAAAGAGTGTTCTAGGTATGTAAAGAGCAGGCAGAACCCTATGTTATACTTTTCTATATTCCTTGCAGAGCATCAGGCACTATGCTAGATCCCATGATCAGGTCATAACTAACACACTGAGACATGGGGGAACCCAACGATCAGGAACAGGATTAACTATAGTAACGTAACAGAGGGTAGTATGTGAGGGACAGCCATGTAAAGAGCAGCCAACAACCAGACACTCAAAACAGATCAAACTCAGGACAGATTGGCAAGGTGTCTGCAGAGCAAATCCAGAGGTCGGAGCTAAGAGGCAAAGTCAGGTCACGTCGAAAAAATGAATAGATGAAAAGATAACAGGCAATCAAAGTGATACTGAGATAAACACAGGAGGAAAGTGGTGTCCAAAGATTAGTGCGGTGCAGCCAGAAATAATTTATCGCCTAAGAGACTGGAGGAGGAGAGAATGGGTGCCCACGCAGGAGGCCAGGCTGGGGAATGCAGCCAGTTCGGAAATGCTGTTCCAGCTATCTTTTATCCCTGATAGTTCCAGATGGGATGGTTTGTCTTTCTGTCTCAGATGCTCAAATGACATATGGAAGTCATACAAATTTTTGGATACGCTGTGTTTACAGGCTAATGGCAAGATAGTTGAAGCCTTTATTATTATTTTTGAATTGAGCATAAAAGTAAAAATCTGCACCGAAAAAAAAAAACAAAACTATTGAAATGTAAGGTAAAAAGCAATGTCCTTAAGTTTATTGGCTTCCTTCGAGGCCCTCACTGCCCCAGTGTTGTTCTTCCATTTTTCCGTGACCTTCTTGGGCTTTTATTTGGCTTGAGCGACTTGCTTGAGAAGCCGGCTCGGGAGACATGGATGGCTTCCATTGCTTGTTGCTTCCACCACATGTGTTTTGCCAAAAGATCTAGAGTCACAAAACAGTGTTCTTCCCAGCTTGTGTGAAATGAACTGAGTATCAACGAAAATGTAAACTTTCTAAAGTCCAAATCTTGGATGAGAATCAAATGTGTTTTGGGAGGAAAAGGCAACACGACAACAATGAAGCTTGCCAGCAGTAGCCCAGTCCCTTCTGAGGGACCTGCCTTAGAGACACACTGTAAATCTCGAGACCCAATCCAGATACAACTTCACCCACTCCTCAGGCACGAGGCCAAGACTCACTGTCTGAAACCACAAGGCTCCTATAATCTTCAGAGTTTCTAGAATAACCACACTTGGCCCAAGTCAGTGATGAACAGGAAGCTCATTAAGAATTCCCCACTTTGCCCACAACAATCTCTTACCACAAGAAGCTTCCTACAACAGTGGGAACGGTGCCCCATCCTTGTAATCACATCTCCTCCTCAGAGAGCAACTGGGACCCCCTAGGGGCTGACTTTTTTTTCCCCAAAGACTTTTATTTATTCATTTGACAGAGAGAGAGAGAGATCACAAGTAGGCAGAGGCAGGCAGAGAGAGAGGAGGAAGCAGGCTCCCTGCTGAGCAGAGAGCCCGATGTGGGCCTCGATCCCAGGACCCTGAGATCATGACCTGAGCCGAAGGCAGAGGCTTTAACCCATTGAGCCACCCAGGCGCTGACTTTTAAAAGGTAAACCATCGAGATCAGTTTGAATGTTGTGAAAGGGTTAATCCATGACATTATCACTGGCAATGCACTTGCAGTGGACCCTGGTTCTCTAGTTTCCCACTTACACAAGAACGTCAGCACTTCCTTCCAAGAGCTTGCAGGATGTCAGGTTATCTTGGGAAACCAGAATATTACCTCAGGTACAGAGAACTGTAATGGCAGGAGAAAAGCGCCCAGCATAAATGACGTGACACAGACTCGAGGACCTATAAAGATTTAGATCAAGAGCCATATCAGAATTCCACATTTCTCCTTCCAGCCGGGTGACCTCAGTGGGAGACCTCCAGTTGTCTTGTCATCAGTGTACTCAACTGTAAAATGGGACAGCACATTCCTTACCTACCATGGTGGGGTGTTGTGACAATCCAGTGAGATAAGGGCTGGAAAAACACTTTGTAATCTGTATATCGCTATGTACACGGGAGCTATTATTTGGTCTTCTTCCCTAAAATACTGTGCCTTGGAACTCACTTAGCCTGGGGTTTTCCAACCGCACTTCTAAAAGAACATTTTTGGAGCTACTCAAATGAAGACTTACACAAATATGAGTATCTGTTTTCTGCTTCTTTTTCTCTGATCCAAGGAACTTGCTTCCTTTCACAGATTTAGCTCTTTATGTCATTAACTAAATTTAAATCATGCCTAAAGACTTACTTGTTTGGCAGCACAGTTTCATATCCTGTTTGGTTTAATTTTTAAAATTCTTTTGTAAAGCACTCCAAGATGTTTGCATGAAGATCACTCAACAAACGGAAGCCTCTCTCGAATACACACACAGGGACACACCCACATCAATGGGAAGAAACATAATACAGACTTTTGTTAACATGGTAAAACAAGTATGCAGAAAACAGTTCCTAAAATTACATTCACTGCCACTCTGTATGGCCATCTCTTGGCTGAGAGATCCTTAACTCCCTCAAGACCAACTGGGAAGGCTACCATGGTCTTCTACACTCCCGGGCCACCAACTCACGTAGAGAGTAGATTTAAGGATACAGTGCAACACAGACACACTATTTTCCATGAAGCCGGCATCCTGGCAAGAGAGAATTCCCTAGCGTTTACCATTTATCAAGAGACTAAACATCAGATCCTGAACTGCGTTACATAAGCACAATACCCTTATTGTTAGCAGCTGCTCATTGGTTACCATTGCACAACTCGACCAGGTGCACGGCGGGAGGGAGTCCTGTCTTCCCGCCGAGAGGGGAGATAGGCTCCTGACTTGTTCCATGATGGTGAAACAATGATTCCAAGCCATCAGGATGATTATAGCCTGTAACGTACTTGCCAATTTACACATATGTGGTAGAAAAGCATGCTGCAGATACAAAAAGAGCCACTGGTTTAATTTGGAAACAGGTTTTTTTGGTTGTTTTTTGGTTTTGTCTTTTTTTTTTTTTGTACATTGAAGAATTGACTATGAGCGGAACTCTCTGGATGTGAAGGTAAAAACAGAGACTGAGTGTCACTAAAGATGGTCAAACAATTCCAAGGGAGATCTGTTTTGGAAGAGTTACTTTGAATTAACCACGGCAAGGATGTTTGACCTTTAATGATCTCTTCAAGAGAAAATGAGTGTATTAGTAGAACCAAGGAAAGATCTTTCCATGTGGAACAAAGAGATTTTTTCATAGAGCACAAAAGAAATCTATCTCCCTCTACATCAAGAAAAAAAATCTCTTTCACTTCATTTTATTTATTTTTTTTTTTTGGTGAAAATATCTTATTTTTTAATAATAATTTATTTTGTTTTTTCAGTGTTCCACACCCAGTGCTCCATGCACTATGTGACCTCAATACCCGCCACCAGGCTCCCTCATCCCCCCACACCCCTCCCTTCCAAGACCCTCATTAACCATTAAGGTTCAGACTTTTCTATTGTCTTATTATAGGAATTCAAGGGCTATATTTTTCACCTTTGGGCTTTCCAGTGTTTTACGTTTTTTAAAGTGGATCTACCTTTCCTGATGTAGCTGGTCATTCAATAAATCTGTTGTTTTCAGAAGCTTCAGATGACCAGCTAATTGTCACTTAAGGCTATTGTGTCATAAAGCAAGTTACTGAACCGCCAATCTCTGTGTTCCGCAAAATTGTATTTGCATAGTGAGCCCATTTTTGTTCTTGAGTTGGTTAGGTTTTTAAGGAAGGTATACCTAAGGTTCTTTGTCTAAAAATCAAACAAACAAAAAAAAACAAAAAACAAAAAAGACAGTATCTAGGAACTATCAATAATATCTGTATTATTCTTATTATAGAAAATGCCATATAGTGACATTATTAGACTATTATATTAGCTAATATATCCTGAGCATGGGCTCTGTGACAGGCACGGAGTTCAGGGCTCACTCAACACAAGAGCGACTATTAGTTTTCTGAATGTATAGACAAGGAATTAAGGCAAAGTGGCTAGAGAAAGCTGGGGTCATTTGACTCTGGAGCACATAGCAACCTAATTTTGTGTTTGCAGGGTAACTGTCAGTGGAGGCACAGGCCTTCGGTACAAGTCTTTTGTTACAACATTTAAACAAATTGTACCTCAAAGTTTGAACCATAATGTATCTTCAGGGCAGATCAAAAACTCATGTCCACCAAAAAAGCACTACCAAATACCTAATGTCCACCAAAACTCATGTCCACCAAAAAAGCACTACCAAATACCTAATGTCCACCAAAACTCATGTCCACCAAAAAAGCACTACCAAATACCTAATAAATTAAAGTTTATAGCACTTTCAAGAATGAAAAACAACCTGTAGACCCTATACCTTGATTAGAACTCTTTAGCCGCAAATAGTGACTAAACTTCAGTTCTGGTTGTGAAACAATAACGGAATTCAGATACATCATTGGAACAGTACTCGGCCATACAAAAGGAGGAAACCTTACCATCTGCCATGATGTGGACAGAGCTCGACAGTGTCCTGCTAAGTGAAGTCAGTCAGAGAAGGACAAACACCATATGATTTCACTCATGTGTGAAATTTAAGAAACAAAACAAATGAGCATAGGGAAAGAAAACAAAACAAAACAGAGAGACAGACCAAGAAACAGACTCAGACTGATGGTCACCAGAGGGGAGGCAGGTGGGGGATGGGTTAAGCAGGTTATTGGGGATGAAGGAGGGCACTTGTGATGCGCACCGGGTGTTGTATGGGAAGTGTTGAACCACTAAACTATACACCTGAAACTAATAGCACACCATATGTCAACTAAGTGGAATTTAAATAAAAATTGAAAAAAATGCATCATTGTTGAGAGACACTAAGAACATCACACAGTTTGTCAGTATATCTTCAATTAGGAAACAACATACTGATTACAGCAGCGAAGTGAGGACACTTTGAAGGGGCCGACTCTAGTATCAAACCCAAATAGAGGTGTAATTTTATGGACTATAATGACACGATTTTCCACGTGAGGAAAATGAGGATGTTTTTACGTTTACTCATTGTTTCTGGAAGCACTTTTTCCCAGCAGCTTTTCCCTTCATCCTTGTAAGAGTTGGTATATGTTCATCCAGGACTGGCCTTTATAAGGGAATCTTCTAGAGAGCATGCATGTCCCTGTTTCAGACTCCCAGTACCCAAGTACAAAGAGGGAAGATTACGTTTCCTGAAGTTCTGTTTTCCCAGATTAGTCATGTGGGAAAAGGAACATTCACGTCTGTGCCCATCAGTTTCCTGTCTTTAGATTCAAAGAGGAGTCTTTACAAACATGAGGTGATCTGTGACTCTTAGAGATTCTCACCACTTACTTGAGGTGGCCTTTTCCTTCCCAGGCTATAAACAGCAGGCTGAGCAGAACCTCCCCAAATTAGATCCTATTTGTACTACATCTTGCAGGAATTATTCAAATATTCTAGCCTGTGGGTGTTCCAATTTCTTATTTCCTGTGCAAGTACAGTCTTTTACTTGATATGTATCAGGAAAAAGATTATACACATACATACACACACATCATTGGGGGGTAGGGTATTAAATGTGTGGGATAAAAATCTCAATTTTGAAACAAAAATAAAGCAATCTTTTTTAGGCTTCCTCCACAATTACGATATTTAAGGGGGAAAATTAATTTCCATATCTTTCTCCAAAAATGCAATAAAAACTAAAATAAGTTACTGTCCCTCTTCTTCCTTTAGATTAGAAAGGAAAACAAAATATGTCAAGTCGAAGATTTTATGGAAACCCTGAGATGTGAAGTACTCGTTGGCTAGCTAACTCCTCCTAAGCTTAAATGTCACAGAGCTGCCCCACCTCCCGTATAAATCCTATTCCCCACATCAGTTTCTCGTAGCCCATTTCCATTTACGTAAGACCAAACGTGTCATAATAGAGTTTTTAAAGCCCAGTCTCCTCCTCTTAATTGCAAATTTCTAAAAATGTTAACCATTCACCACAGTACCTGGGACCATGATAGTTACTCAATAAATATTGTGTTGAATTAATAATTGAATAAGCAATAAAACAGACAACAGGTTTTTTTTAAAGGAAGCTGTTTAAAGAAATGCAATACAGTGTCATAAAGTACTTGTACTCTCCTCTGTCAGTACAAATACATTTTCACGCAAATGGACAATTAAAAATTAATCAAGAAATGTCACATGCCTTCCTCTTGACCCATCGCATTTGAATGCCTTTGCTTTGTGGAGTTCTAGGGGACTGATCTGCTCACTTAACTCTAAACAAAGTACAGGGCAGGGCTCCACACCTGCCTTCCACACAGTGGCTTGGGTACTTGGCCCACAGAGCAATTTAAAAGACAATAAAACTAAGCAGAGGCTATGCCTGGACAAGGCGCAAGTCTTCTAACATTTAAAAAAAAACTTTCTTCACTGAAAACATAAATATTTTAAATGCTTATAAGATGTATTTTCTTAAGTAAAATATTCACTAGTTTTTGGAAAACCAAGAGTTTGTCATCTTAGATAGACATATAAATACTATATACACAATATAGTATGTATAGAATACATATCATATGTAGACAGAGTATAAATAATACATACGGAAAAATATTTCTCGGTCACCCTCACGCACCAACCAACTAATGGATTTCTGTCTAACGTCTGCATTGCAAACACAAAGCCCCAGATTAAGCTTTTTTTTTTTTTTTAAGATTTTATTTATTTATTTGACAGAGAGAAACACAGCGAGAGAGGGAACACAAGCAGGGGGAGGAGAGAGGGAGAAGCAGGCTTCCCGCTGAGCAGAGAGCCTGACGCGGGGCTTGATCCTGAGTCTCCAGGATCATGACCTGAGCCGAAGGCAGTTGCTTAACCAACTGAGCCACCCAGGCGCCCCTAGATTAAGCTTTCTAATGGCTTCGTAGTTAAAGACGTAATCAATCTGGATAAGCTAGTCAAAGTTGATGTTTGTTTCCTTACAGCATCTAGACTGGCTATGAGGATTGTTTCATATGCAGATGAGTAAACTGCATTACAATTACTCCTTTCCTCTGTAATAAACCCAACCCGATAGGTGAATTCTCTCAGAAGGCAGGACAGCAGGAAGAAATTCCAAGTCTCCGTCATCTCTGAACCATCCTGCTCCAGGGCAGGCAGAACCCCTGAAGATCAGTAAAGCGACTACTCCCTTGGGCCTCACCCAGTTAGCTAAGGCCTCCTAGACCCGGCACATGTATTCACTTGGCCTGCGTGCTCCATCCAGTTCTGACCCCCCAAACGAGCTCCCCCTCCCCTGAAAGTTCTGTCAAGATTCAGTCACTGCCTCCTGACTAAACTCTCCAGAATGCAGACGCGCTGGGTGCTGAAGCACTCCCACAGCATTCATGCCCGTTGCCATAAAGATGGATGAGTGCGCACTTGTTGATGTGTTTTCTCTGTGTGTGTTCTTGGGCCCTTTCACGTGTCTATCCAGCTGAACCAAAGGGCTACAGAGTGCTTCCTGCAGCCCAACCATCGCAGGAGGCTCGCCCTGGTCTCGGACCACCAGGAGGATCCCACCAAAGACCCGCCCTGTGGGAGACGAAGTTGGATTGTCTCAGAGCTCCTCAAGAGCACTAAGTTCCGAGGGAAAGCGAAGAAATCAGAGCCTCAGAGCTGCCGAAACTATGGCTTAGGTTGTTAGAAGGCAGTGTTAAAATGACATCTCAGTTTCTATAAATCATTCAGTCTATTTAATGTTGCAAATGTGTTGCTGATACTTACAATGAAAAGATGGGGTGCGAGTAATTGTCTTTAAGTGGTAAAATGCTTCCCTTTATTTTACCATTTACTTTTCTGAGGTTCTAATAGAATAATATAAAATGTCAAAAAAAAAAGCCAATAATCCACTAGACTGTGAGTTCTATGAAGGAAGAAAGCACTATTTTTTTCATCTGTTGTTAATACTGTACTGTCCCTAGGACCTATCATAGTGCTTAGCACACTGCTGGCATGAATTAGTATTTTTTTAAAGATTTTATTTATTTATTCAACAGAGAGATAGATCACAGGTAGGCAGAGAGGCAGGCAGAGAAAGAGGGGGAAGCAGGCTCCCCCCTGAGTAGAGAGCCCGATGCGGGCCTCGATCCCAGGACCCTGAGATCATGACCTGAGCCAAAGGCAGAGGCTTTAACCCACTAAGCCACCCAGGTGACCATGAATTAGTATTTATTAAGTGCTTACATGTTCTAGATGCTGTTCTGAGATCTGGCGATACCATGACCAAGAAGAAAAAACCCTAGCTTTCATGGAGCTTGCATTCTATGTGTGGAGAGGAAGCAGGAAACAAATAAATGGAGAAATAAATAAAGAAGAAAATATGGGAAAGTGGTAAATGCTATAGGAAAGGGTCACATGAGGGGCTGGGGAGCTAATCTGAACTGAGGTGCTAGGAGGGGTCTTCTCCACTGAACAACTGCAGCCAGCCGTGAGATCACAATATCTGTCCGCTGAGGTTGCCCATGAGGAACACTGTGGGAGTTAAGGAATCAAAGACTCTGACTTCACCAGGCTTAAGTGGTGGGGCCTGGGCACTGGTGTATTTAAATGTTCCCAGTCCAATTCTAATGGACAGCCAGGAAAGAGAACCATGAGAACCACTCAAGAGAAAGAACATTACAGGTCAAGAAACTTCTAGTATAAAAGTCTTCCTATGGGGGTAAGGCTTATAATTAGAGCAATGACTAATAAACCTGATTAGAATCCTTTAGAGGGCCTTAAATATCCAGATGCCATTAGCACACCCTAAACCCATTAAATACAGGCTATGGCAGTGAGGGCCAAGCATCAGTGTTCTAGAAGACTCTGTAGAAGACTTCAATAGACAACTAACTGTGTTCCACTTAAGATGACCCATCATCCTGGTTTGCCTAGGACTGGGGGGTTTCCAGAGATATGAGTCTCTAGCACTAAAACTAGAGCTGTCCTTGGAAAACTAGTTACAGAAGTGGTTCTCAAAAACTGGTCCTACGGAATCAGAAATGCTGGTGGGGAGTGCAATCTGTGTTTTAAGAGACTCTTCCCATGATTCTGTTGTAGTTGAGAACCACTACATTAGAGCAAAAGAAAACTGTGTCTGCAATAGAGATAAGGTTAGAGAAGTAGATACTGGTTAGAAAAGGAAAAGATAGGAAGGGAAGGGAAGGAAGGAAGAAACTCATCCAGATACCTTTTCATACTGCCTCTAGTTGGAATAAATATTAGAGTCTCTTCAAATTTTATAAACACATAAGCCAGTGGAAAGCCATACTGCGCTCAAGCAATAAAACACATGTTTACAGTTTTTAAACAATCAAAAGCAAGAAAAAGAAATCAACATAAGGTTCAAACTACCCACTTCTCCTCCCTCCATTCCCCAAATCCACTCCAAGCCAACCATCTGTCTTAAGCCAAGCAGGTGGTAAGGCCAGCAGGCAGTCAAGCAGGACCTAAGAGATGTCATATTAGAGATACATGAAAAGAACTGCTCTCCTTTGGACATTCTTGCTTGACCAAGGAGAGTCTCTGGACTTGGTTCTGAAAAGCTGGGCCTTGGAACCCAAGATACTAAGTAACACTGAACAGGTAGGCTGCAACCTCTTCCACGGAGGCTGACAGTGTGGAAACCAAAGAACAGAGAGAATTTCTGGTGTTTGGACATAAAGCTTACCATCTGCTTGTTGCTGCATTGAGATCAGAGACAACCTGCCCATTACCATTCCCCACGATTACAACTGTTTGTGGGACCCTAACCAGAGGATTTAAAAAAAAACAACCAAAAATCACCAAGATTTTTAAACTAAAAAATTTGTTATAAAAACTGAAAGAGGGCGCCTGGGTGGCTCAGTGGGTTAAAGCCTCTGCCTTCAGCTCAGGTCATGATCTCAGGGTCCTGGGATCCAAGCCCACATCCAATTCTCTGCTTCGTGGGGAGCCTGCTTCCTCCTCTCTGCCTGCCTGCCTCTCGGCATACTTGTGATCTCTCTCTCTCCCTCTGTCAAATAAATAAATAAAATTAAAAAAAAAAAAACTGAAAGAGAATTTGGTCTCCGTCAAGAGTCAAATTAATAGTGTAGAAAACCAAAGAGAAAACATGCCAAAAGACAGAAATCATGAGAAAAAGAAAAATGAACTATGGATGAATCCAGGAGCCCTTAACATCAAAAGAGTGGGAACCCTGGGAGGTAGGAAGGAGGAACTAACACAGGAAAAATAAGTATTAAACAAATTAAAAAAAAAAAAAAAACACCAAACTTCCAAGAGGAAGAAAGACTTGAAAGAGTCCAGTGAGTTTTAAATGGAATTGATGATAAAATACATTTAGACACATCTGATTTTTTATAAAATCCTTAAATCCAAAGATTTAAAAACAAAACCTTACAAGCTTCTAAATTGCAAGAATGATTTCCTTACAAAGAGAAAAAAAATCAGACATCGATCAGACTTCTCAGTTGCAAATTTAGAAGTTGGAAGATAGTAAAATAATATCTATAGGTTACCTAAAGTAAAGAATTGCAACTCAAAGAAACTGAACTCATTATTAGGCTTGAAAAAAATCTCATATCTTGAGAAGAGCTGAACCAAGAGTTGAGGTGCAAAGGAGAGAGACTTTGCACTTTGAGTCCAGCAAAATTCAGTGTCCATTTAGAAAACCAGCACTCTTCAGAGAAGTATAACAAAATACAGAATCTCTACAATAGATCATTCATAACAATCAAGCCAGATTTACTCAACATAGACCTCCTCCCTTCCAAAAAAACACTCAGAAAAATAAACCATTTTCAAGAGAAAAAAGAAACAATGGAAATGACCAGATACTAGAATCCATACTCTGATACGCTTCCATCCTATTTTCCTTCCTTGTCTCCTTCACTCAGGGTGGACCTGCATTGAGTTTGGACAGCTCTCCCAGGCTTACTTAGCTCCCTCTCCATTTCTCCTTCATGGGTGTTTCCTTTACTAAAACCCTTGCTAGTTCAATCTCATCTCGGTGTCTGTTTCTCTGAGGACCCAGTTATACAACTGAGAAGTCTAAAAGTCCAAACCAATGGTCTAGCAATGGTTCTCAAACATTGGTGGTCTTGACACTTGTAGGTCATTAGAATACAGACTGCTGGGCCACACCCAAGGGATTTTTACACTGACTTTGCATATCTAACAAGTTCCCAGGTGATCCTGATGCTGCTGTTCTGGGGTCACACTTTGAGAACTGTTTCCACATGTGATTGTATGGTTTCCAAACTGTGACCTGGGGAAACAATCCTTGAGGGTCAGCTATAAGAGGAAAGGTGATGCTCAGAAGGCAGGAATCCAGAGTCTCTCCCCCACTTCAATCAAAGGAGCTCTCCTGTTATCAGTTTTATATATTGATATTTGATTGATAAAAGAGTTCAAGTGATGAGAAATATATTTGAAAACAAGCCTCTAATAAAACACAACCAAGCCTTTTCCTATAAAATGAGGACAATGCTGACAATGCCCTCTTTCTGGTCTGGCTGACCACACTGCCCAGTAGCTATTTTGAACAGTGTTCCCCTACGACCTCATTCTAACTTACATACTAGATCTGCAATAACATTCCAAGTCTCCAAGAGCCTTCTGATTTCCCAAATTCACATGTTCTCTGCTCTCAACAGACTGAAGAGTTGTTTTTTTGTTTGCTTGTTTGTTTGTTTTACTTTTGGTGGGCTGAAATAGCTTTCTTAGAAGTTTATAAACTGCATTACAAAAGCATTTTTAGGGGCACCTGGGTGGCTCAGTCATTAAGCATCTGCCGTCAGCTCGGGTCATGATCCCGAAGTCCCGGGATCAAGCCCCACATCGGGCTCCCTGCTTGGCAGGAAGCCTGCTTCTGCCTCTCTCACTCCCCCTGCTTGTGTTACCTCTCTAGCTGTGTTTCTCTCTGTCAAATAAATAAATAAAATCAAAAGAAAGAAAGAAAGAAAGAAAGAAAGAAAGAAAGAAAGAAAGAAAGAAAGAAAGGAGGAAAGGAGGGAGGGAAGGAGGGAGGGAGCAAGAGAGAAAGAGAGAGAGAGAGAGAAAGAAAGAAAGAAAGAAAGAAAGAAAGAAAGAAAGAAAGAAAGAAAGAAAGGAGGAAAGGAGGAAAGGAGGAAAGGAGGGAGGGAGGGAAGGAGGGAGGGAGGAAGAGAGAAAGAGAGAGAGAGAGAAAGAGAGAGAGAGAGAAAGAAAGAAAGAAAGAAAGAAAGAAAGAAAGAAAGAAAGAAAGAATGAATGAATGAATTTTTCTCTAGTGAGGACAGACCCCTTTCCTTCTATTCTCTCGTCTTTCCAAAAACTTCCACCCTGCAAGGCAGAAGATGAACTAGATTGGGAAGAAAAACTGGGAAGCTACAGCTAACATTCAATCTTCAAGCTGCTGCCTGACCTTTGGAGAAATACTTCTCCTTCCTTGTAATCCTTTTAAACACATTCCCGTTCAGCCCCTAGAGCTGGGTTTTTCAAAATGCTCAGCAAACTTTATGAGTCTTATTTTTTTTTTTATCCTATGTGAATAAAGGACCCTTCTCTTACTCTTCAGTACTAACTGACAAATGCCAAATATGCACAATAGTGCATGACGGAAGGCTGGTTTATCACAGTTCAGTAAACGGACTTCCCTTCTGTAGCACAAGACCAGCACTACACGGGATGTACTTATTCAGGTAGAGGTGATTCAGTGTGAGGAAAACTTAGAGGTTTTTAACTTCTCTTCCTCTTTACCATTTTATCTATGTTCACTTAAAGAATCCATAGGACTTCTAAGGTTAAAAGATTTTTTTTTTTAAAGCTGAAGTTTCTGTTTGATGTGGATTAGAAGTTCTGACACAAATTTAGTGAGAGAACGTTAAGAGATAAAGTCTACATTTTTTTTATTTTAATGATTTTACTTATTTATGAGAGAAATAGAGAGGAGGGGGGGATCAGAGTGTGAGGGAAAAGCAGACTCCGTGCTGAGCATGGAGCCTGACGTGGGGCTCCATCTCACAACCCCGAGATCATGATTGGAGCCCAAACCAAGACTCAGATGGTTGACCAACTGAGTCCCTCAGGCAGCCCCAAATTCTGCATTTGAATCAACCAGTAATTTAAATGTTATCCTCTCTTTCCCATGATTCTCAATTAAGAGCTATCTTCCAGTGGTTAGAATACTAAAGTCATTCCTAGTTAAAAATATATATATATGTCTACATAGATATATACATACACATACACATATTGGTGGTCAGAATCATACCAGACAAGGTATAAACAGACATAAAGGCGATAATAGCAAAGAAAAGATTGAGGGAGCCTTAGTCTCCTTCTTTCAAAAGTAACAGTCTCAACCTTTTTCACACTGGTGATAGTGACTTTTGAAAAAATATATACAAGGCAGATGATCCAATGAATTTTTCCCCAAATTTCCAAAACTTCTCTCAACTTCCCTTCCCAAAGCCACTCTTTCATCTTATTGAAGTGTAGGCATACTGAAGAAAGTGCGGAATGAGATACGAACCGATGTAAGGGAAAAAAATACTTGAGCACTGGTTCCAATGGCTGGGTTTGAATTAATTTTAGATTAAGTCACTAAATGGACTTTGGGCAAGATGTGTAGTCTCTGCGATTCAGTTTCCATAGCTATACACTGAGTATGACAACTTACCTACCATGACTGTCGTAAGCCTTTCACTGGAATGTCCAGAGGAGCAACTCCTACGGTCATTTGTAACAGTAAGACTAAACTAATAGGACCCCCTTTGAGACAACATCCATTTTGAGAAACAAAAGGAGAAATGAAGGTTAAAAGGGTTTTAAATTATTTAGAGGTTGTTCTGAAAAGAATTCCGCTTTCTGTATTGTGGCACTGGGGATAAAAAGAGTTAAGTGAATGAATAAATCATGCAATATGAAACAATGTAAAGTGTTCATCCTCACATATACAAATGATTGCTAGAGCACAGAGAAGGTAAGCCGGAGGGAGGTGGGGGGGGGGTGTCCGGGGACGGTTTCACTCTGCACAGACTGGCTAGGGCTTGAGTCTTGGCTATCAGGGGCAGTTCATCAGACAGGTGAGGTGAGAGGAGGTGGAGAGCAGCGAGCTTATCACACAAACAGAAATTTGAGGTGTTCACATAACATGTGACTTTAGGATCACATAATTTCACAAACTCATCATGAAAAACAAGAAGAAGGAAGTGTCATTGGTGAATAAAACTAGCCCGTGTCTAGCAGAGAATTTTAAGTGGAGAAAAATGGGAGAGGTGAGATAGATGAATAAAGCTCTCAAATCATGTATTCAAGAGGAAAGAGCCCAGGAGTTCGACTGGCTGGCTCCAGTCCCGCTCTACCAGCAACTGCCTGAGTGATCTTGGGGAAATCTCTTCAAACCCCAAGCCTCAGTTTTCTCATCTCCAATAACCAAGTTGGCTTACCAGATTGTTAGGGTATCTGTCATCTCTAAAGGCCCGAGGAGACAGTGGACTGGAGCTCTCCTTCTACATACCTGTCCATGAAACATATCAATAAAGTATCCAGTGCTCACTTAAAAAAAGAAACCCACTGTTTTGAAAACTCCCTTCACGCTAAAATAGCTGTCTATACATAAATCTTATGTATGTACACATATGTGTGCATGTGAGTGTGTGCCTGTGTGTGTCATTACAGTTTATTACTTCGGGGAAAAGTGGACTGGATTAACTCACACCTGGTTAAGGTGGAAGGGGGAGGGAGAGAAGGGAAGAAAAAGGAATTTGAAATGTCTGCAGAGCTCATTAGTGCCCTGATACCAAATGATTCAAGGACATCTTTGGCTTCGATTCAAACAGTTGTTCTATTCTGAGTAACAGGACGACAATCGAAGCATCTGCAGCTGGACCCTGGAAAATCGTGTCTGATTCTTCTGTTATAAAAGTAACAAATTTGCTGTATAGGTTGTGGACCACAGAAATATTCCAGAATGAATCCCATCAAAATCAGACCCAGAGGAGCTACTTTATGCAGTTTTTGGTTAAAAAAAAGGGGGGGGGACTTGTTTTTAAGTTGCTCCAGTATGAGGAAAGGCTGAGCAAGCAGTTTGGAGAGGTCACAGCTCAAGATGAAAGAAAAAGTGAGCGTCTGTGCTCACACTCAGAAGCACGATCTCTTCTTCCTGAGACTCACAGAGGGTTTCAAGCCAACCCTCCAAACAATTCCAAGGATGGACCTCTCCATCGATGTGTATCACCTCCCCCCACAGCTTCCGTCCTGTCTCTCCTTGTTCCACAGAATCTGATGCCGCCATGAGTGCTACCAATGACACTATTTTATTTAGAAATAAGGAGATGCAACAGGTCTGTCTCAGACACATCTTTTGTTCTTCATTAATCCCAGCATCTAAAGCTGGTGGGACCTCACACATCATCAATTTAACTGTTTGTTCTTAAAGAAGAGTTAATACTTTAAACATACAGTCATGTGATGAGATTAAAATCATAAATTTCTTCCTGAAGTTGTTGAACTTTCTCCCCAGATGCCTTTCTCTACCCACTGCTCTTCAAATTAAAGATAATCCCCATTAAGTTAGGGCACAGATTAATGCAGTAAATAATTCCCACCACTTCCCCATGATCTTCAAGGGTTGTTCTAACACAAGAGTAACCTGCCACCTTTGCAAGGCCTTCCAGCCCATCTCTTCGCGTCGTCTTCCTTAACCCCCACAAAGCTCTCCAGAGTCATCTGACCACAGGTGAATGGACCCTGGGCCATGGGAGAGCCAGTGATCCCAAAATATTTCTAGGGATAAATTTATTTCTTTCCAAATATAGATGATAAGACCTTTGGAATTTTTTTTCTTGGGGGAGGCAAAAGAAACATTTCTCTTGCTGCCAAACTAATTTTCTCCTCTCCCACCACCATCCCGCATCCTGAATTTTTACAGGCAATTTTTGACACGAAAATTTGCATGCCCTGTATAAACTGTCAGGAGCTTTCCTCCTGGAAAGCCAATTTCATATTATACACCTTCCAACAAACTGACCACATCCTGACCAAAGCTAAGCACTGTGTAATGCTAAGCAGACCTGAGCCTGCAGGAAGTAAGATACCACATTCAGGACAGATGCCAGCCCTTGTCCAGCACCCCGCCTTCCGCTCATCCATCCCTGCAATTAGCCAGGCGTGAGATCTGGAGGTAAGTGGACAGTTTCTCATTCCAAAAGCACAGGAAAAAAGCCACTTGATGACTGTTTTGCAAATATTTTGCTGAGGTTGACCACTGTCTGAAACTATTTGATCTCTGTATAAGTGTTTCTTACAAACCCTTTTCTCCTGAGACGGTTGAAGACCATCTTACGCATTCTTACATAATCCCAGAGAGTTCTAGAATACCACACATTCACACTTTATTTTTAAGTAATGGATGCCTGACAAAAGCTTTTTTGAAGACAGAAAAGCAGCTGAGTGCTAATTCCTGATACATTTAGCAAAGTCTAGGTCAGATTCAAGCCAACGGATTTTATTCATTTACGCATTCATTCAGGAGCATTTTTCTTGAGCATCTAATCTGCTCAAAATGCTGGGGCTAATGCTTCGATGATATGAAAAGAGAAGAGATAGCTTCTTCCCTCAAAGAGTTAATAGTGCATGTCCACACACAATTGCTCACTCTGCACAAAATTTTAGAGTCTAGAGTTTTGAAATAGGAAATTAACAACATACATTCCCCAAAGGCAGAAATCATTGAGCTGTCATGTGTGCGTGAGTGCATACAGGCTCATAATGCATTTTGTAGTCAGATAAAGAAAAACATAAGCAGAGAAATGATTTAAAATTAAATATTGATCCTCATTTGAATACTTAGATTCCCAACACTTTAGTTTTTGAGTTTCTCTTTGTCAATGTGAGTACATCGTGGGTGCTGCTATTTAAAGAAGTAGCTGACACTTCAAGATAATTAAGACATGGTGAGCTTAACTACGGTAAGCACAACAAAACGCAATTCATGTTTACAGATCTTTTATAAAACCAATGTAGGTCAAATTATGGACTGCAAGGACACATGTGGGGTGTCTTGATCATTAGTCAGCTTCTACAGAAGAGGACTCTGAGGTCTGGAATAAAGTGGTCCATTGATAAAGGCTTATTGATTTTGCCCAGAGGAGACTGTCTCTGCCACAAATTCATGGCTCTGTCTGTCACTCCTACCTTTGACATTGTTCTAATTAGTTTGGTTATTGGATCCTTCCACCCAACAGATAGCAAATTGGAAAGAGAGAAAATGAAGTTCCTGGCATCAGATGCATCATAGCTGCAAAGTCCAAGAATTAATAGTAGTAAATGAAGACACTAGAGGAAAGAACGTCAGGGGCCTTACAAAATAAAAACAGCACACTCATCTGAGGACATACAGGAGTGTGCAAGTGGACAGCTGTAACTCCACACTTTCCACTTACATCCCCACAAGGTGAGGCGGTGTCCCTGTCTGTCTTTCTCAGGCGACTTCTCTGCCCCTTCTCCTTCTCCTGCTCCTCCTCCTCACTGAGCTCTAACCACACAGCTCTGGGGTTCTGCAAGCTTGTCCAGTTCTTTCCTACCTTAGGGCTATGGTGGGAACCTGCTTCGAACCCTTTCCTTCCTGGGCTTCACGGGGTCATGTCCTTTCTTCAAGACAATGTTTATATGGCAACCGTTACTGGGTGGGTACTAGGCAAATAGTTGTCAAATAAGTAAAAGGAAGAATAAATATCTATAATGTTAACTCTGTGTTTTTCTGAAAAAGCTAGCTTTAGTCTATCCTAGCTCAAAGGAAAGGAGTGAAATACACACAACTGTATGTCTACCCAGGATGTTTAAAATGTGTCAGCCTTAAGAATAAAAGCAGCAGAGCAGTACCTGGGTGGCTCAGTCGGTTAAGCGTCTGCCTTTCGCTCAGGTCATGATCTCAGGGCCCTGGTTCGAGCCCCGCATCGGGCTCCTCACTCAGTGAGGAGTCTGCCTCTCCCTCTGCCTGCTGCTCCCTAGCTTGTGCTCTCTCTTTTTTGCTCTCTCTCTCTCTCTCTGACAAATAATAAAATCTTTAAAAAGAATAAAAACTTTAGCAACTTCAGGTAACTAGAAAAATTCTTATTTTCTGAAATGTAATACAATTACCACTGAGCAGCTACCCCAATGGAGTCATTTCTCTCGAAACTCACATTTTCCTTACTATACACAAGAGAGGTTTGATAACAACGTGGCTTATGCAGCCTTCATTTTTGTGGAAGCAAGCCACGTATCATCAACTCTGGACACCGTGCGTCACATTTTGGCGGGAGAACAAATGTCTGCATCTCTGTCTATTACTTTTTCCGATTAATTAAATGAAAGACAATATCAACTTATTCATTTGGGTTAGGACTCGAGGTCTAATAAGATTAAAAGCTTCTTAAAGCAATTATATGTTCAGAATAGACCACAGGTCTCTCAAAGGGATCAGATGGTCTGATTGTTTTGCATAATGTAACTTTCAACTACCCACAAGTTAATTCCAAGTACATTTTTTATGATCTTTTTAACATTCCGATAATTGAGGTTTTTTTACAGTAAAAATTCAAGCCCACATTTTTATCTTCTCAATGATTCGTTAATCCAAAGTTGCTCAGTTCACAAGTCTAAAGATGATTCGTCTCCGCCCCAGCTGTGCCAATTCAGCCTGGGACGGGAAGCACGGAGTTCTGACACCCTGACGAGCCACCAAGATGTCATGATGGAAATGAGCTGACAGCTGTGTGGAGGCTGTGAGAGCAGAAGCAAATCCGCTCACTCCTGCAGAGACGCGCTGGCTCTCCACAGCCCAAGATAATCAAAGCAGATTTCGTGGGTAAAATGAGCCGATATAAGTCAAAGACACACGGGAAGAGATATTAAGCAAAAGGATGACATTCACACTCTACTGATCTGATGACTGCTGCCTTCGCAAAAGGCTCAGCAAGCACCGGGGAAGGGGAGGCACCTCTCTGGAGGATTCGGCTGTCCATCACACAGTCCCCTTCCAGCCCCCCGATCTCATCTCCGTCGTTTGGTATTTCAGGGCATGGAGTTATACAGGTCCTTCGTAGGATATATGCCCCCGATGAAGAGCCCAAGTCCCATTCATCCCATAAATTAAATACCTGATTTTTCTCAAAGTCATCTTGGACCAATGTGTACATTCTCTAAAATCTTTCCAACAATCCTTCCAGGTAGATGTTATTATTTACGCCTTGCAGATGAGAAAGACGGAGGCTCAAAGGTAAAATTCACTTAGCCAAGACCAGACAGCCAGCCGGCAGCAGAGGCAGGATCAAAACCCACACCCTTCAGGACGACACTATTCTCTTGCCTTCCAGTGTTACCGATAGAACTCCCATTCTCACTGAGGAAGTTACTGAGCATCTGCTGCTAAAAGAAGGTATTTTTCTTTTATAAAATGGAATTTCAAGAAAATCTCCACAAGCACATTAAACCTTCCACAATCTTGACGTCAATAAATAATAACTTCACCTGAGACAATGTTCTGGGTTTCCCAAGAGGCCTACATGGTCAGTTTCCAGCCCATGTGTGGACAAGCCACTCCTCATGTTTACGCTCTGCAGAGGTAACGAGGTCAAGAGCCATTCTGCTCCCTGGCCTCAGGGAACTTGGAAGCTGTGTCCCCGGGAAGCCGCAGCCTCTGGCAGCTTCGATGGACATTCTCTGTAGAGCAGTTTTTATGGCGATCACTGAAATAGATGTTTACGCTCTGTAAGTTTTGTTCAAGAAAGCTCTTCAAGGTAAGGAGACAATCCATTACAAAAAAACTTCATAGGCTTCTAGTGTTGGGAGTATGCACTTGTTTGTATTGCCTGACCTCGAGCGGGATGTGTTTGTGTGTGGACACACACATGTGTGGCTCGTAAGTAGATGCATACTCTTAGGACTGTAGTGTGGCATGCTCACCATGTACCTTAATGACGAGTGTGAAGAGTGATCACAAAATCGTTATTTGACTAACTTTCCACTAAATTAAATGCTTGTCTGTCCATTATACCCTCTATCTGGTGAAATAAAAGAAAAGCAGGGTTTAGTTCTTGGTCTACCACTTTCCCTGTTTTGGAGACTGTGTCATCATTTGCAAAGTAGAGATAACTAGGATACCTACTTCAGAAAGTTACATGGAGGCTCAAAAACAGTCATTCAGCTGAAGACTTCTTGTAAATGACAAAGCCCAGTAAGCCCTCGTATTAAGTAGCAAGCATCATCTCTAACTCAGAATCTATCTTTTCATAGCCTCGTGAGAGATTCCACTTAGCAACAGTCTTTGTAGTTTCAGAAGATCATGGTGTTGCCGCATTTGACGTTTCTTTTGACATTATTAAATTTAGGGATATCTTCTTCCCCAGGAGTTACCAAGGTCACAGTTGCGGAAGCTGACCTCATGGGCGTGTTACAGTGTGGGCCAAGCAAGAAGAGACGTGGCAATGGCTTTGAAAGCAAGAAAGCAAGACACACTTAAACTAGACTGATGTCCCCTGACTTGCTTCCAAAAGATTTGGCATGTTAGATCAGTGGGAGGCCTGAGGACCAGGAGGAGGAAGTACGATGTCCATATTTAAATGCCCGGGGTGGGGGGGGGGGAGGCAAATCCTCTTCATGTTGCATTAATATTTTCAGTGACTTTTCAGATAATATGCAGGCCTATAACGATTACAGTGTGGTTAGGAAATGAACAGTAATGAACAGTGTTGAATCATTTCATCTTCTAAGAAAAAAATCAAGAACAAAGTCTAATGATTATCCCTAGCAAGTAAAATATTGCAGACCACAAAACGGTTTGCCATTCTAACCCAGTTCAAGCATAAACATACACATACTGGCATGCACGCACACCCCTACACGGAAACCATAGCCAAAAGCTGAAAGAGTTAATTTAGGCCTTGGAGAAAACCCACTTTAAGCACTGGTTCAAAAGCTCTTAAATAGCAGAAAAATCAATACACTTTTATCAGACTTCAGTGTTTATAGAAGCAATACAAAACAGGATTTTGTTAAATGTATATATTATGCCAGATCAAACTATAAGTTAAAACATCTGTATCCAAGTTAATCTCAGATACAGCATGGAGATTATTTGAATTGTGTGTTTCCTTTTGTGACCTTTTTAGATGTGGCTTTGGGAGGGGACAGGAGGGGGAATGATTTTCTTAAGCTTTTAGTTGCCTGCAACGGGGCCAACAGTGAACATAACAGCAATATTTTTTTTAAGGTACCCAGATGAATAACAAAAACATAAAGAACACCCCTTAGTAATTTCAAAATAGTGTTGTATAGGGAATCTTAAAAAATAAATTATAGACACATAAATATAGGTATGTGGATCTAAGACTGCCATAGGCTATCCATGACATAAAATTTTCAATTAAAACCACTTTTATGAGCAATAATCACATTCTGAAAAGGCATACATGACTTGCAAGTGCATTATACTACTTCCCTGATGAAATGAACCTTAAAACACAGGCAAATATAAGTACTTGGTTTAACATGTGCTGATGTTTTTAACACAATAAAGTCTTACAGAAAATGTCTTATAGAAAGTTCTGAGTTCTTATTTAGAGGAGACAAGAAAACAAGAATTGAAGCTGATGGAAGCTTTCTTTTTTTAGGTCTGTTTCTAAGGGATCAGACATCTGTAGATCAAATCCATTTTGATTGAAACAATAAATTTGAGTCAATTCTGAAATTTCATTTCAAAAGTGTAAGAGAGAAATGCATGGGACCCCTCAAAGTAAATGACAAGCCCGGTCTTGGAAATATGTCAGGAACACATTAACACCATGTAAAAATAACCACAGAGCCAAACCAAAGTCACAACGGCCAAATGTCCTGAAAACGAGGCTCTAGGAAAGGCACTTGTGGAGCTAATATTAGTTGTGTCTTTGGGAAGCGACGGGGAATTATGATTGAATTCCCTTAATAAGTATTTTCGGTGTAGTCATGCTCTTCCTTCTTTGTTTAGCTCATTATGTGCTGGGCCGGAGACAAGAACCCAAGACGAAGAAGGCTGAATCGTAGATGCTCCAAGTGAAGCAGTCATCCAACAATCTACAGATATTTACTGTCTGTATATTATGCCCACCTATGACTCCAGCTGCCACCTATTTTTATAAATAAAGTTTTATTAGCACACAGACACACCCATTTGTATATTAAACACAGCTGCTTCTTTTCTACAACGGCAGAATTCAGCGGCAAGAGTGACTGCGACACAGACTGTTAGGTCCTGCAAAGCCCGAAATCATTACAGTCTGGCAGGCCTTACAAAGAATGTGTGTGGACCACCCCTGCCCCACCATCTACCTCACGGAAGAAAAATACACTGTATGCGTTCAGCTACCCCACTCCATACTACTTCTGCCCTGGTTAGATTTTTCACTGCCGCAGTCTGAGTTTCCAAACCAATATGTCCATATTGAATTTTGAGAGGCTTAGGGACACACTATAGTTCATTTGTTTTTTGCTTTATGTACCCTCAGCTGCAAGGTGGTATCCGCAAGGTGCTGAGGGGGAAGAGAGATCGTAGGTAAAGGTAGCCTAATGGCAACGGTTCTGATTTGGGCAACGATCTAGAGAAGCCTCCCAAGTGTACCTACAGTCCTACCGTGACTACCTACCAAAAGCTGTCCTTTCACATCATACTGTAAAGGAACCGCCAGTTCTTTAATTATCAAAATTGATTCTCTACACGGAGTGCTGCTTCCATTGAGAATGCAGAAAGCCATAAGAGGTTCTCACCCTGATGAAGAGAAAAGGCTAAATAATTTACACACCATGACTTATCTCAAGCACATCCTCGAGCTTAAAGAAGCAGGGAAACCAGGGGAACCAAAGTCCAAAGGGATCAGCCCTCTGAGAAGAGGTGGGGCATATTTTGCCTTTCGCAGAGTGTGGGAAGAAAAGATGACTTCCATCAATGCCGCTAAGAAGCAAAAAGCTAAAGATTTTTAAACAAATTCTTCAAGTCTGACCATGAGCGAGCACGACAGGAAACTGGAAGGCGTAGGAAAGCAGTCCGCACACTAGCCAGCTCTGTCCCACGGGTACCCACAGGACAAGAGGCTAGAGAGGGCCCCTTCAGTGGCACATGCAAGCAAGTAGCACTCAGCTGCTAACTCGGGGGCAAGCATTACCTCTGCTCACTTGCCTGGACCCTCGTCTAATCATTGGAAGCAAAGCCCTAACCACTACAGGGAGGCAGGAGCCTGCGGCGATCCAAGCTGAGGCAAAGATCCATACACTCCTACACATTCCACGCAAATCTCGAACTCAGCATATCCAAATCAGAACTTGTTTCCTTCCCCTAGAAAGCTCTGCTGTAGCCCCTAACCATGATCTCCTCAGTAAGCACAGTCACAAACTTTGGAGTTCATCATGACTCCTCCTCTCTGACCTTCATTCCTTCAGGTGAAATTGGGTCTTCCTAAATCTCTCTCAGATCTTAAAAAAGGAGAGTCTTTTTTTTTTAAGGATTTTGTTATCCATTTATTTGAGAAAGCATGCATACGTGGAAGGGGCGGGGCAGAGGGAGAGGAGGGGAAGCAGACTCCCCACTGAGCAGGAAGCGGGGCTGGATCCCAGGGCCCGGAGATCATGACCTGAGCCAAAGGCAGAGGCTTAACTGACTGAGCCACCCAGGTGCCCCAGCAGGAGAGGGCTTTAATTTCCCTGTTAGGATTCACTTCCAAGTGCATTCAGCATCTTCACCTCTGTCTCATACAACTGATCAATATCTGTCCCTTCTTAAAATTCTTCAGAATCTCTCCATATGCAAACTCCTCAACATGGCGGGAAAATACGCCCATCTCCCTTTCAGATGCTTTCCCCCAACCCCAGGCCCTAAACCCTATGCTCCAGCCACGACTCGTTCGCCAACAGTGCAGGCTTCTACACCTCGGCGCCATAGGAACCAGGCACCCCTGTGGAACAGCCTTTCCTCACTCGTCTATCTGGTAAACCGGCATTTGCTTTTAGGCTTAAGCATCAACCCCTCTGAGAAAGCTCTATTCCCCTTAGCTCCTTAGCCCCGTAGCCCCAGTGTGCTGCCCATTATGTGCCTGCTAAACTGTGATGCCCTGAGATTAGAACCACTGATCCACTGTGCGCTATTCCCAACAGAAACCCCAGTCCCTAGCACAACGCCTGGTCATAGTAGATGTTCGGTTTGTTTGTTGACTAGATTTTAAGGCTGACATGAAGACATGGACATGACAACCCTTTCTGCTCCTCAAATGTGATAAATGATTGAAGGTTAATGATCCGAGCTACCAGTGGGAGGCAACCCAGTTGTCCAGTTTCAGATGAAATATAAACTTCTGTTCCTATTTTAGAATTCTGAAGGAGATTTTGGGGAAAGGGAGCGTAATTTCTCATTCCACTTAAAGAAGAGAAAACCTAAAGAATGTCTTTTTTATGATGGTCTTTGCCCCTCCAGCCTTTGGTAAGGTAGAGTGTCTCATCAAGGCATTGCAAGAATTCTGTAGCAAGCTGCTTTTACTTACCTAGGTTGAAAGGCTTGTATCTCTAAGCCTTAACCATTCATGAGTAATTTCTGAAGGCTATGTGTTCAGTGATAGCACTCCTAAATGAATCCAAACACAGGCGATGCTTTAAAGAAAGAACAATGTGGTGATCATCACCATTTAATTTCAAGTGTTGCATATTTGTTTCAACAAATTTCAAAACATTTCCCAAGGGATTTTAAAGAAAGTCACCAAGTATGTTTAACAAAACAACATATGGAATGCTAATTTTGTTGTGATGCTACACTCTAATACAGCAAGAAACAGATTTTTCATAAAATCAGCAGATTTGCAAACACTAATTAAGAAACATTGAAAACTATCAAGGTCAATTTAAAAATCCATTTGAAAACAAATATTCCTAGTCTTGTTAGTTCTAGTAATTTTCCACTAGGGATTTGCTGCACATCAATAAGTTTCCACCAAGCAAATCTTACAGTAAAGGTAAATAAATAAAGGTTTACTTTGGATTTTCAATACCAAGCCAAACAGTGGGGTTTGGAAGGTTGGGTGGAAACAATCAATTTGTCTCTATCAGAATAATCTCTACTCAGGAACTGAAGATCTTTGGGGTATAGGATTTCCACTTAACTTAAGCTATATCACTCCTAAGAGGCTTTCCAGGAGTTCTGTGCTTGCTATAAGGGAACATGCTGTGATGTTGTTAACTCTGTGAGAAGAATTCTCTGCCTTATGTGGGGAGAGTAAGGAAGCCCCAGAAACCAGTTTGACAACCAAACCTTAATGAATGCCGCCCTCTGCCCTGTGCCCATTGCTTTTCCTATCTCTCTGCCCATTGGGCATGTCATTGTCAGGGAATATACATGATTGCCCCTGTATGTACAATGTGTGCATGGATGTATATGCTGTGCATGTATGCATGTGTGTGTGTGTGTGTGTGCATGTGTGTATGTGTGTGTGTGTCCCCTTGCAAATGCTCAGATTTTCAACCAGTGGGTATTGACTAAGTACATACTTGGTCAACTGAGGTACGTACTCAGGGCTACTCATCTCTCGTCACAGTTAACGACATGCACAGTGGTTGAACAAGTGTATTTATAGTCTCCGAGAGAAGATCCACCAGGAACACATATCAAGATGTTTTAAACAGGCTAATTTATAACAAACTCCCCTTTTGCCTAAGAACCCTAGACCAACGACAAAAGAGGAACCTACCTGAATCCAAGGAGCAAAGATAAAACTATAGTATTGCATATTCAATTTTCTTTGTATTAAATAGGTCAGCATATTACTGTTTTGTCTTGTTCCAGAAAGGACTCAGCGTAGTTTTGTTTGGAATGAGTGTGAGACTGGATTCAGCAAAGTTACCATTAAGTGGAATTTGGCCTTTAGTTCCCATTTTATCCCTTTTGATGAAACTGGATGCAAGATAATATAGATTTGATTGGATCAGTCTTCTGTCCCACAGACCCCCAACACTGGACTGGCCAGATGAAGGCCAAAAAGTCTTAAAATAAAGATATAAAAGATATAAGAGAAGACAAAGATATATATCAGAATAAAGGTCATGATTATTCAAACTTGTTGACTGATTCCCTGAGGAATGCTATCTCATGAACAAATGAACTTCCTCTTCTTACTTCTTTCATTTCACTTCATTATTTATAATAAAAATGAGGTGCATCCGAGATGACGGGGTGGGAAGAACAATCTTGGCCAAAGAGAGACTCTATTAGACTTAATCTACTCTTATGTCTAGGATTTTTGCTTATAGATACAAACAGCATAGCAACTAAGACACTAAACATGGGAAATTTTAAAACATTATTTATTGCTAAGTCTAAAACACTCAAACATCACAGCATAGTGATTGCCAAATCTAAATTAGAGTCTGTGGGATATTTAAAAGTTTCTCTTCAGGGGAACGTTTCAGCTCTACGGAGAGGTGTGATACGTAAGAAGATGGAGCATCTGGCTGGAGACCAATTTGCCTATGAGCCCAAACCAAGTGGACCCATATGGACAGCTTTTATAAAATCATAAAACGGTAAAGCTGAAGAAGACTCCAGGCTCAGACTGCCTTCACTGCAGTCATGGGGTTATAACAGATTCTGACTAAACTTAAAGAATTTTCAGATAATCTATTTTTTTATTTATTCATATTTATCCACAGTGGGTTTTTTTTTCATTTCCCTGCTTTTATTTGGAGGTTTAAAAATTCATGGCTCCTCAAACATTTTGTTTAAATACCCATAGATAAGTCACGTGTCTTTCTTTCATGAGAGAGAAAAGAAACATTAATGAGACAGGTAATCAAAGTCCCAAAGACAGAATAGGAAAGACTAGAACTAATGCATTTTCTTTTTACTTTTTACTTTTTAATATGCATAACATAAAATTAACCATCTAACCATTTCCAAGTATACAACTACATTAAGTACCTTCGTAATATTACACAATCATCACCACTATTTCCAAAATGTTTTTATCATCTTCAACAGAAACTTAGTACCAAAGAAACAATAACCCTCTATTCTTATTCCTCCCCCAGTAACCTCTCATCTGCTTTCTGTCTCTATGAATTTGCCTATTCTAGGTACCTCATCTAAGTGAAATCACACAATACTTACAATATTTGTCCTTTTGTGTCTGGCTTAACTCACCTAGCATGATGTTTTTAAGTTCAGTCATGTTGTGATTGTATCAGAATTTCATTCCTTTGTATGGCTCAATTATATTCCATTGTATACAACATTTTGTTCATATATTCATCTGTAATGGACATTTGAGTTGTTTCCACCATATGGCTATTATGAATAATGCTGCTGTGATCATTAGTATACAAGTATCTTTTTAAGGCTTTGCTTTCATTTCTTTGGGATATGTTCCTACTACTGGAATTACTGGACCATATGGTAATTCCATGTTTAACTTTTTTTTTTCTTTTTTAATTCCCCCATCACCTATGTCAGCCATTCTCCTACTCACCTCCCCTCTGGCAACCATCAGTTTGTTCTATATAGTTAAGAGTCTGTTTCCTGGTTTGTCTCTTTTTCTCTCCTTTGCTTGCTTGTTTTTTTCCACAAATGAATGAGACCATATGGTATTTGTCTTTCTCTGACTGACTTATTTCACTTACCATTATACTCCCTAGTTCCATCCACATCATTGCAAATGGCAAGATTTCATTCTTTTTTATGGCTGAATGATATTCCATTACACACACACACACACACACACACACACACAACCTCTCTCTATGTATATGCATACCACCTCTTCTTTGCCCATTCATTGATCATAGACATTCGAGCTTTTTCCATAGTTGGTTATTAGAAATAAAGTTGCAATAAACAAAGGGGTGCATGTATATCTTTGAATTAGTGTTTTTACATTTGGGGGGTACTCAGTAGTATGATTACTGGATGGTAGGGTAGCTCTATTTTAAAGTTTTTGAGGAGCCTCCATACTGTTTTCCACCATGGTTATACCAGTTTGCATTCCCACCAACAGTGCAGGAGGATTCCTTTTTCTCCACATCATCACCAACACTTGTTTTTTGTGTTTTTGATTTTAGCCATTCTGACAGGTGTGAAGTGATATCTCATAGTAGTTTTGACTTGCATTTCCCTGATGATAAATGATGTTGAACATCTTTTCACGTGTCTGTTGGCCTTCTATATGTCTTCCTTGATAAATGTCTGTTCATGTCATCTACCCATTTTTTTAACTGGATTATTTGTTTTGTGGGATGTTGAGTTGTAATGTTCTTTATATGTTTGGGGTGCTAAGCCTTTATCAGATCTGTCATTTGCAAAATCTTCACCCATTCTGTAGGTTGCCTTTTAGTTTTGTTGGCTGTTTCTTTCACTGTGCAGAAGCTTTTTATTTTGATATAGTCCAGTAGTTTATTTTTGCTTTTGCTTCCCTTGCCTCCAGAGACATATCCAGAAAAATGTTGCCATGGCCAGCATCAGAGAAATTACTGCCTGTGCTCTCTTCTAGGATTTTTATGGTTTTGGTCTCACATTTAGGTCTTAGATCCACTTTGAGTTTATTTTTGTATATGGTGTGAGAAAGTGGTCCAGTTTCATTATTTTACCTGTAGCTGTCCAGTTTTCCCAACACCATTTGTTGAAGAGAATTTTTCTCGTTGTGTATTCATTCCTCCTTTGTTGAAGATTCGTTGATTCATTGCCTATATAATTGTGGGTTTATTACTCGGTTTTCAATTCTATTTCATTCATCTGTGTGTCTGTTTTTATGCCAGGACCATACCATTTTAATTACTACTACTTTGTAATATAACTTGAAATCTGAAATTACAATATCTCCAGTTTTGTTTTTCTTTTACAAGATTGCTTGGACTATTTGCGTTTGAGTGTGTGTGTGTGTGTGGTTCTATACAATTTTGAGGATTGTTTGTTCTACTTCTGTGAAAAATGCTGTTGGTATTTTGATAGGTATTGCATTAAGTCTGTAGATTGGCATTTTAATAATATTTGTTCTTCTAACCCTTAGAAGGGTTCTTTTTCATTATCATGGAAGGTTCTTTTCCATTTCTTTGCTTTGTCTTGAATCTCTTTCTTCGGTATTTTATAGATTTCAGAGTACAAGTCTCTCATCTCTGGTTAAGTTTATTCCTAGATACATTATTGTTTCTGGTGAAACTGTAAATGAGATTTATCCATGTTTAAATTTTTGAAAAACAGCTAAACTGTTTTTCCACAGCAGCTGTACTATTTTACATTCCCACATTGCATAAGGGTTTCGATTTCTCCATATGTTTACAAACACTTGTTATTTTCTGTATTGTTTGTTTATACTAGCCACCTAATGGGTGTGAAGTGGTATTTCACTGTGGTTTTCATTTGCATTTCCTTGATGACTAATGATGATGAGCATCTTTTCATGTGCTTATTGACCATTTATATATCTTCTCCAGAGAAACGTCTATTCAAGTTCTTTGCCCATTTTTTGAATGGGATTGTTTGTTGTTGAGTAGTAGGAGTTCTTTATATACTCTGGATATTAATCCCTTATCAGGTGTGTGATTTTAAAATATGTTCTCCCCTTCTATGTGTTGTCTGTTCACTCTTTTGATAGTGGTTTTTGATGTATAAAGTTTTTAATTTTAATGAAGTCAATTTCATCTTTTTTTTTCTTTTGCTGTCTGTACTTTTGGAAACATGCCCCCCCAAAAAAAAAAATCATTGTCAAATCCAAAGTCATGGAGATTTTTTACTTTTTTTTTCCTCTCAAACAGCATTATAGTATTAGGTCTCACATTTTAGGGTTTTGGTCCATTTTGAGTTAATTTTTTTATGTGGTATAAGCCTTTTGTGTGTGGATAAGCTCTTGGCTATCCACAAAAGCGTTCTTTGGTTGAAAAGGCTGCCCTCCCAAACATCTTGGGACCTCTGTTGAAAAACAACTGATCACACAACTGAGAGTTTTTATTGCATATACGAGGGACAGCCATGAAATAAATATCTGTCCTTATATTGGTACCACACTGTTTTGGTTGCTATAGCTTTGAAATAAGTTTTGAGACTGGGAAGTGTAAGTCCTCCAACTTCATCCTTCTTTTTCAAGATTATTTTGGCTACTCAGAGTCACTTTAGTACTTTTATTTCTTTAAAAAAAAAAAAGCCTTTGGGATTTTGATGGGGATTACCCTGAATCCACAGGTCATTTTGGGTAGTACTGTCATCTATATTACCTTCCTATCATTGAACGTAGTATGTCTTTGAGTTATTTATGTTTTATTTAATTTCTGAAAGAAATGAAAATGCACTTATTTTTAATTTGTTTTTACAAACACTTAATTGGCATTTAGCCTATTCTAAATGTTTTACAAGTATTAGTTTATTTAATCCTCTTAATACCCCCATAAAGAACTATTTAACTCTATTTTATGGACAAAGAAATTGAGACACAAAGAGGTTAAATAACTTGCCCAAGGTCACAGAGCTTGTAAGTGGCAGAAGTGGGATTTAAACCCAGGCAGTGCGGTTCTGGAGTCCAAGCTCCAACTCCAAGCTTACGTTCCTTTTCAAGCACTCATTCATTAGGCATTTACACAATACTTGCCAGTTCCCCAGAAGCAGGCCCTGAGACAAGAGTTCATGTATCAGTGATTTATTCTGGACATGCTCCCAGGAGAAAGCCACTGAGGGAGTAAGAAGGACAGGATAGGGAAGGGGAAGATGGCAAACAAGAGTCTGATTTCAGGGGTGTCCCTGTCTCAGCTTGATCCTGTGAGAGCTGTGGAGTGTGTGTGTGCGTGTGTGTGTCCACCTCAAGGCAAGGGTTTTTGTGCTACGATACTGGCTTTAGGTCACTCTGCTGGGGGTGTAAACTTCCAGACAATTCTAGCTCTTCATGGGTCTGAGATAAGTGACTCTAGTAGATCAAGGTTAGTCTTCTAGAGAAAGTTTAGAAATTCACATTGGTAGGAACAAAGCATAGAGAAGCTAGAGGACAGATACACAAGGGTGGTAAATCTCCAAGGAGCCAAGGAGATGTGGGTAGAACCTGCCAACAGAAGCTAGTATGTGTAAAGCACTGTAGAAAATACTTAAAGAGATAAATGAGACTAATACATTTGCCTTCAAGTAGCAAAGTTAAGACATGCCTACTTTATAGAGTGTAGGTCGTGGTAATTACTGTGGGGGGCAAATAAATTGCTAAGAAATAGGAAAGAAGAGACCATACAACAACTGTTTTATGCTCTAGCTGAGGGGCTCATAAAAGATCACTAAAGAGGTGGCATTCAACCTGAGTGTTATAAATGGCAAGCTTTGGGGAGAGCCCTCAAGGTCAATCAAACTACACGAGAAGCCACACAAAGGAATGACAGTACAGGGCACTTTCACAATCAGGCAGTGTCCAGCAACAACATACTTCCAAATATAATGAGTTACCTATAAAAGTATTTCAAAATGCAAAATCTCAGCCCCCACCGCAGACCTACCTGAATCACTCAGAGACTTCATTAAGCCATACAGGTGACTCTGAGGCACACTCAAGGTGGTGGGACACATTCTACCATCACCTCGACTTCCACCCCACGGAAGTTCCCCTGAGCTGCAGGTGCACTAGGCCACCAGTGACTCTGCTGCCTACCTGGCATCATACTCTCCCACTCCTTCTCTTGAGTAAATCACAGCAAGGGATAAAAGTGGATCTTAGACTAGAAGAAGGGACAGCTATGACATAGAGCAGCCTTCTGTGACCTACAAGCTCAATGCTCAGCTACTGCAGAAATATGAGGCCAATTCAATGAAAAAAAATGACAGAGTAACAATTTTGCTGATCAGAGGGGAGGGTGTGGAGCACCATGGGGGCCATTGCCCCTCTCCACCTCTGGGGAGTTCTAGAAGTTCTTACTCGTCCTTCCTTGGGGCATGGGACAGCTCCAGGGGCTCACGACACTCAGAAAATGGCAGGCTAACAGTTCATGCCAACAGGAGACGAGGTCCGGCGGCACCACCACAGTTTGGATCAGACACTGTACAAAAGATCACACACTTCCTATGAACAGACGGCTCAGAGGTGACCATAGATATATGACATGTGAAGGAATGAGGGTGCCTGGAGTCTCAGTTCGTTAAGGGTCTGACTCAATTTTGGCTCAGGTCATGATCACCCTTTGTCTCAGGGTCATGAGACGGAGTCCACCAGAGAGGGAGGCATTCATTCTCTGCACCTCCTCCACCCTTTCTTTCCCCCAAAATAATAATAATAATACATAAAATTATGCCTTTAGTGGGACAGGATATGCAAGAAGGGGTCATGGAAATATGATTTTGGGAAGAGGCATCCTAGTTGAGGATGAGGAACCATTAGGCCTGATCATGAAACAAATAGACCCTGAGCTTTAGTAAGTGTCCCTGACAAGATATGCAAAAAGAATTTCAGAGAAAAGATCCTGGAAGAAGGGAAACCTCTTAGGAGTCTCAGAAGTAGAACTTTGGAAAAGTAGAAAAATACACAAGAAATTCTAGAGATAAAATTGGCAAGTATTTAACTAAGGAAAGACAAGGAACATTTTTCTGCAGATATCAATTAAGGTAGTGCAACTCCTCTACAAATGTCTGATTTTTTTTTTCTGAAACGGAAAATTTATTCTTACCTGCAGAACAACAGTCATTGAAACTATCCCCACAGAGAAGCTACTGACCACTCAGTTACCAGCGAAGCATTCTTGAAACGTGGACAAGCTGAATGACTCCGGGTGTCCTTAAGACACATACATGCAATCACACTTTTAGCTTAAACCTGCAAATACGTTCCCTCCCTCACAAAGCCTGCAGGTTATAGCAACAGAATGCTAACTGGCATGCCACGGAAGTCTCCAGATCAGCTAGGTTTAGAAAACTACTCACCCTCAGAGTCAGACATGGTCTTATTATTAGCCCCTCATAAGGAAGTTAACATCTGCAACAGCTGTAATGTTTTAATAAAAATAGCAAATACTTAATGAGTGCTTACTATATGCCAGGCGCTATCCTCTTTATATGCCTTATATCTTCTTTTTTTTTTTTTTTTCTGAGACACAGAGGATTAAGTGAATTGTCTGACGTTACAGTTTTAAGAAACAAAGCCAGGATGCAAACCCATATATGCCAACACCAGGGCCAGAATTCAAAGCACTAAAGCCATGTCTCTTCATATATTACAGCTTTTAATTTAATCCTTTTAAAAACCCTCTGTGGGACTCATTGGTATCACTAGTTAGCAGGTGCGGAGTATGGTACCCAGAGAAGCTGAGTGTCCCGCTCACCCAGGACCCACCTGCCAGATTTAGCCCTGTTGTCTGGGCCCCGGAGCCACACTGCCCTACCACCTGGGATGACGCACACTGACGGGGATCGTCCTCAGTAGTTCCAAGACATACCGGCATTTTTTGAGAAAGAAAGCAGAGCATGTGAAATGAGGCCCAGCCGACAGCAGGGGAGACAGTGTGCGGCACGTGAGAGCACACGCGCGCACACACACGCGCACACACACACACACACACACGCACACACACACGCAAACATGGCAGCTTAGTAAGGTGCCAGGAGCGTGGCAAGCATCCACACTTTAGCTTTCCACCCCCAGTTGATGCTACCTCAGTGAGTGTGCATGCAGGTAGGTAGACGCAACTAGAGATTGCACGGATATTGACAGAGAGACACCCGTTTTCGGAAGGGATGAGAGCAGTCACATGGACTAGCTGGGATGCCTGGGAACCCAGGGAGGAGGTGTCATCTGTTATAAAATATAATCCATCATATTGATAAAGAAAACACTGAGCATTTATGATGGCATTAGGCAAGAGCCGCATTATTCCCTCTCGGCCTCCGAGGCCCATCCCCTACGACACACTGTCTCAGAGGCAGCGTCTGTCTACAGAACAAGCCTAGAAATGCTGCTGACTGAAACTTGTTATTTTTCTAAAAGAATGACTCCTCTTGCTCAACTCCCAGTTATTCCCTAACTTTAGACTATATCCCCAGTCCTTGTCCCCTCAATTTAACATGCCAATATTCATCTTGAAGAGAGAAAGTATATAGCATGACTTAAGTAAACTCAGAAACATTGAGTTTTTTTAAAAAAACCTGGAACAGAAGCCCAAAGGTAATTATTGGCTATCTGATCACTTCCCTAAGTTAGTTATGAACATTGTTTGTCAGTATTGTTTTAAACAAAACGTATCTCCTGCTCACAACACAAGCAGAGACTATTTACCCCCCTGTTCAGGAGAACGGCTAGAACCACCTCGACCCCCGAATGTGGAAGGACAGAGGTGAGCTCAGCCAGGTACAGACATTGCAATCATGGCCACAGCTTCATATAAACAGAAATCAGTGTGTCCCAAATCCTGTGATTAGGTCAGGAAATCTCAAATCCCTGAACCAATTGATTAATATGACTCTGATGGCTTCAGGAAGCAACGTGGGGGGGTGCTTGGAAGCGACCTCGTGAGAAAGGCTGTGCTTAAACATAATTTGCCCTTTCCTTCCGTGCCTTTGGGGAAAGGGTGATGGGGACGTTGCCCTGATAGAGCCTCTGTGTTGGGACCCAGTTCTAGATTATCATTTATGCCGCCATCTTGCCCTTTGATCTTGGTCATGCTGACAAGGAAAATGAGGGGAGCGAGCCAGGCAGGCCCCCAGCGCATGATCGCCGTGGCGGAGGACACGGGCTTGAATAGTTCCATCTGGCCCGGCTGGCCGGCACCAGGCCCCTGTGCGATGGGCGCATGGTCCGAGGGCAGGTGCGAGGACACCGGGCCGGCCTGCTGCAGCCCCGGCCGAGAACCAACTGGTCCACAGCATCCGCGAACTCGTGAGTCAGCATGCCGCACGAACATCAGTCGGGAAATGGTTACAAATTAGGAAGAGAAATCCAGGGCAGAGGGGCCTCTTCTGCCACACTAATAAAAGCAGCTTCCTCTTCACCCTAATTTCAGAACCACAGAGTCGAATTCTCTCCATATGCAATCCCTTACGAGCCCCGGGCTGCCCTGAGCCGCCGCCCGCCCCCCAACACACTCCCAGAAACACATGTTAGCACTTTGCTGTCGCGCTGTCAAGGGAAAGTGTCGACGTGACATGGGGAACAGCGACCCACGACCTCTTGAGAACCACTCTCAAGCATCTCCTGGACGTCCGGACAATCCGGATCCCTGAAGTTTGGGAAAGCTCTCCCAGATAGCGCAGCTCAAGCTGAACGATCCTCATGAACCCTGTAATCGAGATGAGAGCGGCGTCTCCCGGCCTGCAGACCAGGTGTGGTGCTGGCCTCTGAGGGCTCCTGTGTGCCAGCCTTCCTGCAGTCCTCAGGCTAGCCGAGTGAGCCCCCCCTCCTGCCTGCAGAGCCCCTTTCTGGGCTGGCTTGGGATAACTTCCATTCCTTCCTGGGCACTGGGATGATTTCCTGTGTCTATCTCAGAGCGCTCATCCCACCTCACCACAGCCATCCCCGTGCATGTCTGTCCCTCCAAGGAGACTGACCTCTGCGGACAGAGGGTTTTCCTCCTCCTGCCTCCCGGCCGCAGAACCTAGCACGTACCATGTTCCACGGCTGCGTGTTCTGTGAACAAATAAATATACTTCAGTCTGCATTGTCAATATTTATTATGACCCAGCACAGCATATATTTATTTCTCCTTCTGGCTTACACTGTGTACTTCCTCATGAATTCACCGAACCACTTCTTTGTTTGCAATAAAATAAAAAAAAAAACGATATAAATAAAATAAAATAAAATGTGTTTTAAAGTTATATGCAAGAATAGGTTGAACACGTTTATAGAGGCGATGGTATTCCTAGTAGCATTCAGCCTGGAAGTCAACTCTCTCCCCCCAAAGAGATAGTGTATTTGGAAGGAAAATAAATAAAAGTTTACATTCAGCAGAAACCGAGTTGTCTTTCAGACCAGAAAGCAGCTTTCGACACAAAGGGCAGAAACCTGAGGATTTAACCCAAGCAGATGGGGGAGAGAGGGGAGTTGTGGAGGGAGAATGAGGAAGTTGTAATCCGTGAAAATAAAAGTGGCCTAAGAGAACAACCAGGAGGGGCCGGGGGTACCCACTAGCCAGAGAGCGTGCCCGCTGGAACGCAGGGGCCTGAGAAGGGCTGGGGAGCACCGAGTCACTGCAAAGACACAGCTGATGAAAGGCATGGAGCAGGCTGCCAGAGAAGGAGAAAAGCCACCGAAGAGAAGAAGGAAACAGGCAAAATGAGTAAAAGGGAAAGCAGGAAGAAGAGAAAGGGCCCCAATAAGACTTCCTAGCCAGGAGAACTCTAGGAAGTAATAAGTGGATCCTGAGGACAGAGGTGAAACGTATGTGGACCTTGCAAGGCATCGAGAGCAACCGTGCAGGACAGAGAAGACAGCGAGAGTAAAGATGGGGAGAGTAAGACGGGGAGGAGAGTAAGACGGGGAGAGGAGAGTAAGACGGGGAGAGGAGAGTAAGATGGGGAGAGGAGAGTAAGATGGGGAGAGGAGAGTAAGACGGGGAGAGGAGAGTAAGATGGGGAGAGGAGAGTAAGATGGGGAGAGGAGAGTAAGAAGGGGAGAGGAGAGTAAGATGGGGAGAGGAGAGTAAGATGGGGAGAGGAGAGTAAGATGGGGAGAGGAGAGTAAGATGGGGAGAGGAGAGTAAGACGGGGAGAGGAGAGTAAGATGGGGAGAGGAGAGTAAGATGGGGAGAGGAGAGTAAGATGGGGAGAGAAAAGTAAGATGGGGAGAGGAGAGTAAGGCGGGGAGAGGAGCCGCGGCTGTCTGGCGAGGGAGAGCTTCGGCAGTAAACTGAGCCTAAGAGCCAAGAAGAAAGATACTCGTCTATTTGTCTTTGTTTGTAATGTTTATACCGTCATCTCATAAATTCAGTTAATGTTTTCAGCACAGTGCATGATTACATGCTGCTCAGATAAGTCTGTGCTGGTTTTAAGTCTCAGGATGAGACCCCATAAGGACATTGTTATGACAAATATAAGCGGTGGCCTTTCTCCGCCCAAGCAGGAATGGACGCTTCTTGATTGGCTCCCTCTGTTCCTTGCTTCCTGTCAAAAGAGACCCGAGGTAGAAGAGAGAAGAATCTGCCCACGAGAGCAGATGCGAACTCATAAAAGACTAGGTATTGAAGAGAAAACGCAATCTGGACCGGAGACCAAACCCCTGAGGACCACCAGCACCGACGGCAATACAGCTTCTACAAAGAGATACGACCGACAGCAGAAGGGGAGAGGAAAGGCACTGATCTCTTATAAAAGCAGTGGAAGGTCCAAAGTCACAAGACAAAATCCAAGACAGCTGTTTTGTGTTCTTTTGGGGGACAGGGAGGGGCAGAAGGAGAGAGAGAATCGTAAGCAGGCTCCACACCCACTGCAGAGCCCAACCCACAGCTCCATCTCATAACCCTAAGGTCATGACCTGAGTTGAAATCAAGAGTCACTGACTGAACCACCCACGAGCCCCAAGACAGTTTAAAATCCACATATAAATAACTATTCATGATTATGGATGGTCAACCTGAACTTTAATTTGTAGACTCCCAATGGTTCTCTCACCTCCAGTGTCTCGCCTTTGCAAGTTGTCTTTTGTGATAGAGTCAGAATACTAACCCAAGAAATAAACCCACTCATGTCATTCTCTGCAACCCTGCCCAGAGTTGCCCTCCAATACCTAGACAATTTATTTTGAACTGCTTAGAGCGACACTGAATAGTCCTCAGAGTCAGACCCCAATCCATATTTGCATTTTTGTTTCTTCTATCATTTTCCTCCTCCCTCATCTTTTTCCCCCACTATACTAGACCCTCAATGTTCTAGGAATAAATATGTTCAGACATTTATGCTGGCTCTTCATGCTACCCCCAACACTTATCATTCACTTTCCACTACTCACACACCAAATCCTACTTATCTCTCAAGCCCCTACTCCCATATTTCTTTCTCAATGAATCCTTCCCTGGTTCTCTTAGTCACCGTAATTATCCCTGCTTATATACTTGAATTATGTTAATGCCTAATTGCACCACCTTGGGAAACTGACATACAAGAGAATTGTGTCCAAATCTCAACTGGACAATAAACTCTTCAGGCAGTCTTACCATCTAGGTGTTTTCCTCAAAAGTCCAGCCTATCCTTGCATTTCTTTAATGCTTATTCTAATTTCATATTCAATTTAAACTTAGTGACTATTCCAAGGCCTATTATTCTAAGTATTTATTCATAATTACCAGAAAAAAGTGTTCTATTTTTAGAATGCAATAATATTTTCTATCAATAATTTATTAATCAAGTCTGTAGAAAGCCTAGCTCATCAGACCAAATGTCAAATAAAAATCCAAACAATAAAGTGACAATGAATGTCATATTCACAAAGGGAAACCTTCATACCGTTCATTAAATGGAATAATTTTCTCAAGGAACATCATACTAGGGCAAGCACAAGAGTGTCCAGAATAATTTTTAACCTATTCCATATGACCTAGGTTGTTTGCTTTATCTTTAGATGTAGAAACAGTGTCTTGCGATTCACCGCGCTCTCAAACATGACCATTGCAATAATCTACACAAAATCCTCAATAATATGTGTCAAATAATGGAAAGATTGAGAAACTCACTATTTACATTTAAATGGTGAGTTATGAAGTTTTCAAAGCTCATAGGAACTCTATAAGATCATTTTTTAGGTGTTAGACTATTGAATTAAAGAGTCTAACAACCCACGGTATGTTTCATTAACAACTCAAATTAATTACATGATTATTTGCTTTTATCTTTATACGAAAGTATAAAATATGATTCTTCCCTTCAGGAAGCTGATAGCTTCTCTGGAGGACTAAAATAATACATGTCAGAAAGTATACATGACAATATAAAACCAAGTTCACTAGATTAAAAGATTTGTTTTAGAAAGTTGAAGAAAACACAAGATGAAAAGTAAAAATGATGCAAAATGGTTTTAGAGTTGATGTGAGAAGGAAAATAAAAATTCATCTGTGTTATTTTATAAAAGAATAGACATGTATGCAAGCCTGCATGTACAAAGTGGTATCTCAGCATAAAACGGAAATTATCTCGGTATCCAACCCTGAATTAGTAAGACAAATTATGGCATATTCATAAAGCAAATACTGTAAAAAATGAAAAATATTCCTTTCATTGGTGGATGGGTATGTAAATGAAAAATGATAACACTGAGAATAGTATTATATATATTTTATAAAACTACATACAGAAAATTCTAAAAGACTACAGAGTTCACCTCTGCCTCCCAAATTAAGGAATGCATTTATCTTCTTCTTTTGCTTATCACTATCATCTGCATTTTTTATGATAAACATGTATGTATTTTATAACTGAAATAAACCCTAGAAGACTTTTGTAGTGGCTCAGAGCAATTTGGCACTCAAAGTCAGCCTTCCCTTCTCTTCTCCCCTTGTCCAAGAGATAATATAATAAGATTAAGTCCAAGAAAGAGTTTTGAATGAATAAAAAGCTTGCTAAAAAGAAAAGAAGAAGAAGGAGAAGAGGAAGAAGAAGAAGAAGATGATGACAAAGACGGCAATGACAAAGACGACGACGATGATGACAATGACACAGCCATTATACGTTCTTAAGGAGAGTATGATGGTTAGTTTGATGCATCGACTTTACTGGGCCATGAGGTTCCCAGATATTTGGTCAAAGATGAACAGGCATGTGTCTATGAGGATGGTTTTGGATGATGCCAACATCTGGATCCGCAGACCTTCCCTAACGCGGTGGCTCTCATCCAGTCAACTGAAGGTCTGAATAGAACAAAGCCACTGAGCAAAGGGGGAGCTTCACTGGTCTGCGTGTTGGAGCTGGGACACTGGTCTTCTCTTGCTCTCAGACTGGAACTTAACCATTGGCTCTCCTTGTCCTGGGACCTTCAGATTCAGCCCAGAACTAAACCACACCACCTCCCAGGGATACATGGGACCCGCACACTCACAGTGGAACTATACCACTCCCTCTCTCGGGGTTACATGTGACCCGCACACTCACATCGGAACTATACCACACCTCCTCCCAGGGATACCTACATGTATCTCTTACAGGTTCTGTTTCTCTGGAGAATCCTAATACGGAAGGGATTCTTGATGGGAATGGGGCTAAAAGAAGGTTCATTTTACACTGGTGTGCGGGATAGACTGCAGTGGGGGAAGGCCAGAAGTTCAGAATCCAGCCGGCAATATGCTTCAGACCGTTCAGAAATTGGGCAAAAGGGGTGAGTGGATGGCCTGGGGTGGAGCCCGTGGGAGAGGACAGCTCTGGTGCTCTGAGACTCAGTGGGCTGAGTTCTAACTCCAGAGGAGCTGTTCTGCCCTGGGCTAAGCCAGTCACTCCCCCTCTCTCAGCCTCGGTTTCCTCATCTGTAAAATGAGTTGTAACCAGAAATCCTCCAGGGTCCTTTTTTGTTCTATAAATCTGAGCTCTATTATCAATAGAAAACAATACTCAGATGCTTTACTCACACTACGGATATGCTGGCTTCAATGTGTTCTGACACTACACTGAATGCCCATCCCATCCGTGCTCCATAAATAATACATTAAGCAAGCTCTTGTGGACATGACGGTTTAATTGGAAGGCCTGAAAATGCCCTGCCTTCTGGCAAAGTCTTTGCAATATCAATTACTTTATTAACTTAGCAAACATATAAAGGAAAACTGGCCACGTCGCTTTGAAAGAGGCCCGTTTTTAATCTAATTCTCTTTCTTAATCATGGAAAAAGCCAATTTATGAGAATAACACATTTCATATCAGATAATTTATTTATAATGAAACATTAAGTAATTTCAGCACTTGATGCAACTTGAGAATATTGCACAGGAGTTAAGTGAGGCTCCAGGACAGCAGGCGTGCCAGTTTGATACGTGGGCATTCCCTTCCCATTGGTCTGCTATCTATGATGTTTACCTATATCTGAGTCCAAGACAGCCTAGGAAGAGAGAGCCTTGTTAACTTCATTCCAACTAGAAATCTCATGTCAAAGCTGAGAGACACTTACTTGAGTACTGTACTAGAAGATTAACTTCCCGGGTTATGAAATTCAATACTATCCATATTATGTATCATTCTGGTTTTATAGGTACAGGCCCATCTGATCAAAGTAAGGCAACTTACAAACAAATCACTAAGACACAGAAGACATAATAAGCTCACAGAGACGGTACTGCCTCAACCACACTCACCAATGCCTTCTTTACCCTCATCATACTGTTCTCTGGGTACTGCTCTGGTCAGAAGTTGGAAAGAACATACCCGTGATCTTTCTGTGACTTATTCTCTGTATGCTTGTAAAACTCAATAGAGTAAGAGACAGAAGGAAAAAGGAGAGCATGCAGATTTAAATCTCTTTTCAGCTTGCTGTCTGATCTCTTAGAGCCTGGACACATGCACCAGGCTCTTACTTTCATAAAAGTCGTTTCCTTCCCCTGTCTTGGGTTCGTTTTACAATTAAACCTGGATCTAACAGCATTTAATGTCCTGAAGCTTTCAGGTAAGGCCATATTTTACATCATATTTTATTTCCGGTCTTGGCAGTAAACTTGGAATTAGCTATTAAGTCCAGATTTCTCATCTGGTCAACTCCAGGAAAAAGTACAATAGAGCTTTAAAGAAAGAGCCAGAGAGCTTGACCAACAGGGTCTCTATGAAACCAGAGGAAAAGTATCCCACTTGTGCTCCAATAGGAAAGAAAACAGGGAGGCTCAAAGTTTCCTTCATCAAACAAGAACTTCTTCCAATGGAGGGGCTCCACGGTAAGCCTTGGGTTGACTTCCATCCAGGAATACTGAATGTGTCATTCCTTTGCGACTCCACCTCTCCGGTCCATGCTATTAATTGAGGTTTATGAGATCTAACCTATTATTTCTAAAGAGGGAGGAAAAAAAAAAAGAATTTGTTCCCAAAATATCTGGTTCTCCATCCCCACCTGCCTTCATTTATAAAACAAGCCATCTAAATCTCTCAGGCTGTTTTTCCACAGGCTTGTTTATAATGTGGTAATGATTATGCTAATACCAGCTGGGACTACATCGATGCAGACAAGTTGTGTGAGTGTGTCGGGGTGGGGGAGGGCTGCATAAGTGCACGAGGAGAACTCTTCAATAAAATCATAGTACATGTGTAGCCCTTTTTCCATATTTACTGGTTTGTTGTAAGCTCCTTCTCAAATGGGAAATAGACCATGTCTCCTTTGCAGAGGGATAGTTATTGAATAACGAAGACCATGTGTTCTGGTACGTCTTATTCATCGGAGTGTTCTGCAGCAATTTTCTAACCCAAATGAATAACAGTGTCCTAAACTTATTTCCCCAGTGAAAACTCCTGGCTACTAACAGTGTTAGTGTGCGCACCTCACCGTCCCCAAGAGCACAGGTCATCACCATGCAGCCAAGTAAGTGCACGATGGCATCTGAGCGAGGAGAAGGCAGCGTTCATAGTATGCAAGAGAAAACAGACACCCTCTAATTAAATGATATTGTTTACACAAGCAATAGGGTATTACATCACTTTCCCTACAAAAGAGAAGAGAATGTGAAATCTCAGAAAAGACAGATAGCTATTTAATGTGCAGCTTGTCACCACAGTCAGCCTCAGCGTAATAAAATGCACATGGAAAACCCCTCGCAGCAAGCTTGCTGCCTAGCAGATTCTTCCTTCGTCTGGGTCGGAGGGTGTGTGTGTCTCTGAAGGAAGTGATACCTCTCCTTCACTCACACACCCACCTGCTTCACAGAGAACCTCAAATAGCATCTCTGAGATGTGTGTCTACGGGATGCCCGGGGCACCAAGGCAAGGGGCTGGCAGCGAGCCTCCTGTGTGGTTGGGGAGGAAGAAGGCATCTCCTCCCGATGGCTCAAGAAAATGCCCATCCACGTGACAGCTAAGCAGGGAAGAGAACCTTGTGTGTGTGGAAACTGCTCTCTTCCATTTTTACCCACCACCCCTCCCCCTACCTCCACCCCGGGGGGTCAAGGAAACTGCAAACAAAGACGATACAATTCTGGTAGCAAACTCATCGCCAAAGGGATTTTTTTCCTAATTTTTCCACGACTTTATGACAAATGATGGTACTTCCTCAGCAAGTATGATTTTTGCCACATCAATCCAAGGGCATTTTACTGCACCCACACTTGGAAACAAATAGACTCCTTTATCTCGACAAAACTTTCAAAGACTGTTACCAGTTATAGAGGCTTTGTAACACGCTCATATTTCAAATATGATATTTCTGTTCCCAGCCCAATATAGAGACCTATATGCTTATTATTAAAACGTACTCTATAAATCCGTCCTGGGGAGACTTTAGTTGCATATGGACTTCACAACTAAAACATTCTATTCTATCCATGATCTGCTCGCTCTCTCCAAGCAAAAAATTCTTTCTGGTGTTTCTCATATAAACTTAAGAAGTTAATTAGAATTCACACACAAAAAATCTCTTTAACAGTTGGAATCAGAATTAGCAAGAGTTAACGGTCCCGTCCAGCAGATAAGCCTTTGCAGGTTTTCATCTGAAAGTCATAACATAACCTTTCATTCTCTGTGTCCTTAGTCAGAAGGCTTCTCAAGACACAGTTCTTCAGCTTGTAAGATGCTAAGCAGGTGGCATAGACTCTTGCAGGTCTACACTATGAAGAGTCTGTTTTCAGTCTGTGTGTTGAATCCTTCATTTGTTTTATTCCTTTATCAAGATCTTCGGGTTCGGGTATTTCTTTTGTTAGTATGATCGCCGTGTATTTGTTTAGAACCAGACCTTAAAACATATTCTTTTGGAAGGAAATGAGGAGTATTCATTTAAATGTTGCCACTGAAAAGTGTATTTTCAGCAGGAAAAACCTCTGCTTCCTATAGCAGGTGCTGGGAGCCCAATCCCAGATGTTCTGATGTGTAAAGAGCAAAGGAAGAATTCGAGAAATGGGTGGGGCTGCAAGAAAGAGGAAAGCGTAAATAAAAAACAGACCTGTTGAAACTTCAGTTCACTCGGGTCTGTCACTAAAAGCCTTTCTAAACATGTCGGCGTTCGTTTTCCGTCGGTGGGCTTCTCTACTCCCCGTTCCCCCCTGTTCCGCATGCTGCCCAAGCCACTTCCCAAAGCGTGGAACTGTCAAAGTGCTCGGGCTAAAGGTTTATCTGGCCATTCATTTCCAACAAACCAGTTCCATTCCTCTACTGAGCTGAATGATCTGTCCTGAATTCCAGTTCAGCTTGCCGAGACTCCACACTCCACCGTGCAGAAGGGCCCATTTCTCCATGTTTACTGTACAGAAGCTGCGACTTCGATGAAGGCAGCATGAAAAACAGCATGATAAAGCTTAAACCTCAGTCTCGTTTTGCCTCTTTTGTGCTGACCCACTTTTTTACCGGAATGCATAGCTCCAACAGGGTTCAAAGGGTGCTTATAAATGTTTTGTCCTTATTTAGCTTGATGTTGGCAGAGCACCTCCGTCATGTCAATGAGAGACACATGAGCAGAAAGGCGTGTACAGTATAGGCAGAACTTTATAATATGGGCAGCTTCCTTCTCGAATATCCTTTCGCTATCAAACTAATCAGTCGTGAGGGATAATTAAAGCCATACCCAGCACAAGGGCTGAGCCTGGATTAGGTTAACCACTTCCCTGCCAGGCCCTTCTGCATCTGCACTGACGGAGGGCTCCCCCACAAGGGAGTCAAGCATGGGGGTGAAGGGCAGACTTCTGCGGCTGGAAAGTGACCTACCTCTTCGAGACACAGCTGCCGCACTGGTGAGGTGAATATGATGACCCATGATGGTCAGGAGCAGACAGTGGATGGCACGTGACCATTGGGAGGATTAATTTGATAAGATGCAGGACGCCTCAGCACGGAGCCTGACACCAGGTGCTGAATGCCAGCTGGTACTCCAGGGCCCCACCCTCACCCTGCGCACCAACCAGAGGGAGCCCTTCCCTCCTCACTGAGCCCTGCCCTGGGTACTGTACTGACAAGCATTTGCTGGCCTTATTTTCCCCAGAAGGCTCTTTTCATGTATCCCAGTATCTACCGCCTGGACTAGCTTCCCATCTTCCCTAACCTCTGTCCAGATTTTGCCATCCTTTCGGACACAAGTCTAATGCCACTTTTCCATGAAGTATGTCTTCAACACGTCAGGTTGTAACCTCTTCCCATGTTTGTTCTTCCTGTTGTAGAGCGCTGAATCAACATGCTCCTTGTTGGCTGTCATGTTGTAAACACTGGCGAATGGATCGTCACTGTGTTGGATTTCTTTTCCCTTTTACGCCCCATTCCCATTTCCATTCTCCTCTTCCCACAAAAACCCATTCTAATATATTAAATATATATCTTTTTATGAAGCATTCTTGGAAAATACATACTGTTTTTATGTATGCATATTAATTTATTGCAATGGATACCATGATAAATTTTATTCTGCATCTTTTATTGTCCCATGGTGTTCTGGGATCCTTCCATGTTGCTACCTGGATTTTGATCTGCTGCATAATACTCCATGATGTGGGGCGTCTGGATGGTGCAGTCAGTTAAGTGTCTGCCTTTGGCTCAGGTTATGATCTCAGGTCCTGGGATCGAGCCCCATATCGGGGGTTTCTGCTCCCTTTCCCTCTTTCCCCTGCTTGTTCTCTCTCTCTCTCAAATAAATAATTTTTTTTTAATCTTTAAAAAAAAATACTCCCTGATAGGCACTGCTCACATTTCGCCTACACTTTTGACAATATACCCCTGGCCACCAGAAATGATTCTCTTCATACAGGACCTGTTATGGACCTGTCTGGGCATTTTATTGGGAGATGTACTGAACAGAAGAACTGCGAAGTCACAGGAAATTGACTAAGTCATGCCGAACCGTCCCCCAGAATGTCTGCACGGGTCCGTACTCTCCCAAAAGTGCAGGTTAGCCTCTACATACCCGTATCTCTCCCAACACTTGGCTCTATCCAGTTTTCTAACTTTTGCTACTTTATTCAGCCAGTATGCAAACCACCTTCGATAGTGCATCGTTTTCATCTGTTTTCATTTGCATATCTCTGCTTACTAATGCATTTATTTTTCATGGATCTACTTTTCTTGGGCAGTTAGCTTCCACAGTGTGGAGTTTTTTTTGACTAAAATACTTGCTTGTTTCTCTTTGCTCTCTGCAAGATCATAAGTTCCTTTCAGGTGGGCTTGTTTTGATTTGATTTGTTTTTTGCTCATTTTTGCTCTCGTTACAGAGCCTATCACAGCACCTGAGAGACAAAACATATACGCAAAACCAAACTGAAAACATGGAAATATAAGTAGATAGGAAAAGTTACAGAGAAAAAGTGAGTGCTTTGAATGTTAAAATAAGTTGGGTATGGCTCACCCTCTTGTTAAAACCACGCTTTCCCTTGGCCAGCCGAGCTGGGAATGGCAGCCCCTAGACGGGAGGGGACGTAGGTGCCAAATTCAAAAGTGGAGATTCTACTGTGACACATTCTAGTCAGAGGGCAAGCACATTCCCTTCACGACTCACTTGAAGGACCTAACGGAGTCGGCCTGGAAGCTTCATTTGATAACGTCGATGGCCAAAGTCCTGCTCTTGAACACAGGTACGGAGACTGGTTTAAAAAGATGCCCCGATTGCCCACAGGAGTCTGTCCTAGAGAATAAGTCGGTATTTGCACAGTCACCCGCACAGACAGCTGGACTTCCTAGCACTTCCCCGCTAAGGACAGAGCAGCAGTGGCCTCACACTCCTTCACGAACACTTGTTGGATGAACCACGACAGGTGCCAAGCCACACATCCTGGTGATTAAAGCGAGGTCATCGGAGTCCAACAGGCCTGCTTAGAAGTTTGACCGCCACATACCAGCTCTGCTACTTTTTTTTCTTCTGACATCAGTTTTGTCATCTGCAAAATGTGAACCATAACGTCGGCTTGAAGGACTATCTTAATAACCAAATGAAATAATGGTATAGCACTTGAAAGATGGTGGTTATTTTATTATGTCCATTATTTTTTTCTCAGCCTATTCCGTGTTATCAAGATGAAAGCAATAGATGAAAGTATGCTGCTAATATCTGAAATACGTACTGGAAAAAAATGTCTCTACCTATGAGAAATGATTCAGCGGGAGGTTTTCCTTGCAAAATTGAATTGCACGTGCGGTAGTGGGGAAGACATACTATTTTCAGAAAGAAAGATTTGATTCTAGTTTGAGTCCCAATTATACGACCTCCTTGCTGTGTAAATTCAGGCAAGTTTAGTCCCTTGACCTCAAGCCAGTATGCAGACCACCGTCGATAGAGATCGTGCAGAGATGCTGCAAAAGTTGGGTCTCATAATGAATGTAAAAGCACTTTGCAACTTGCAAAATAGCATAAAGTATGTTAATATAACTTCCAAAGGCTGACAGCACCTTAGTTTTTACTGGCATTTAGTTAGAGCTAAAACAATAACCTAGTCTATGATCAAAATGTCAGAAGCATGTTTCTAGAGATGAAGTAATGTTGGCAAATCCTTCTCTTTTTACCTTACCATTGAGAGATGCTCAGCTTTTACTTAGTATTTTGTAAAGGAGAAGATTCTGCCTAACATTTGGGACAAAAGACAAAGAACCACCATTTCCCTAACTTCAGAGGGACTAACAAGAGAAATGTCTCTCTTACAGGGAAGAGTCTGCTTGTCTGGACGAAGGGTTTATTTTAATTTTGTGAAAATGGTGATGCTTGTAAGTGATCTTGGTTCCCTTCTTCCTGCTGGCTGCTAGAAACCTCAGACCAAAATTCAAGGTCACTTCTGAATATGCTGAACTACAGAGCATTTTGGATTTTGTGATTTCAACCCTTCCCAGGCATATTCTATTATTTGTACACATATTTTTCTTTGCCTGGGTTTTCCTACCCACTTTTTTTAATATTTTTTGAGGAAGTAAGTTAAATAAAGAAACAGGACAATCTCAGTGACTAGGGAAGAGTGAGTCTGAGGGCTTTTAGAGTTTTTGACAGGAAAGCACCATCTTTTATCTGTGTATTTTCCTCCTGCCCCTCAGCAGTCCCAGAGCATCTCATTTGGTCTTTCTTCACCTGCACACTCACTTTACAGGGTGGGCAGCAGGGAGTGGGGAGGAGGGGGGTGTCTTACGTGTTCCCTCTTTACTTAAGAAAATGTCTTGGTTAGAGGCGCCTGGGTGGCTCAGTTAAGCCTATACTTTCAGCTCAGGTCATGATCCCAGAGTCCCAGGATCGAGTCCCACATCGGGCTCCCTGCTCGGCGGGAAGCCTGTTTCTCCCTCTCTCACTCCCCCTGCTTGTGTTCCCTTTCTCGCTGTGTTTCTCTCTGTCAAATAAATAAATAAAATCTTGGGGCGCCTGTGTGGCTCAGTTGGTTGAGCGACTGCCTTCGGCTCAGGTCATGATCCCGGAGACCCGGGATCGAGCCCCACATCGGGCTCCCTGCTCGGCGGGAAGCCCACTTCTCCCTCTCTCACCCCCTTGCTTGTGTCCCCTCTCTAGCTATGTTTCTCTCTGTCAAATAAATAAAATCTTTTTAAATAAATAAATAAATAAATAAATAAATAAATAAATAAATAAAATCTTTAAAAAAAAAGAAAATGTCTCGGTGATATTTCAATACTTGCTTCTTATCATTCCTTCAATATTGCCAACATTGAGCCTTAAACTTTGGGATTTTTTTTTTTTTTTT
>PITA01006227.1:0-30029 GCA_004023965.1 Spilogale gracilis
CTCATTCTCCCTCCTCCTCCTTCTCCCCCTCTCCTCCCCCTTCTTCTCCCCGCCCAGGCCCCCAGGATCTCAGATGTCCAGATCCACCAGAGGCACAGAGCTTGGTGTAATCCAGAGGTGACTACTTCACTCCCCTTTGCTACATGCAGTCTTCTTCAACCTCCTTTCTCCATGATGCCTCCTGGGATCCCAGGCTGGAAGGGGAAGTTGGATAGGAGAGGACTCAGAAAGAGTTTCCTCACAGTAAAGGAGGAGTAAACAAACATAAGAAGAGTCCTAGCTTTGCCCTCTTTTCCCCCGCTTGCCCTCTGACTTGAAATGCAGTTATGATGCTTAGGCTGTGGAATTCACTAGCACCTGACAAATACATTGTTGGAAAAATAATCAAATTTCAGGAAAGGACACAACGTAAGGAGAAAAGTAACCTGAGTCCTTAGTGATATACTTGAGCTGTCAAATCAACCCTTGATCCGCATGAATCTAGGGATTTTATTAAAATCATAATAAAAGTACATGTTATATTATATAAGCAAGTATTTTTCCAATGTTTTGTTCCTATGGCACACACATCTGGCTATGGTCCTACAAGCTGACACATAGTAAGCAACTACTCAAGAAATGGCAGCCATGGGGGAGAGGTTGCCATTCAGACAGTTTTCCTCTTCTATTTATTTGAGAGAGAGTGAGGGAGAGAGAGCATGAAGGGGGAGAAGGTCAGAGGGAGGAGCAGACTCCCTGCAGAGCCAGGAGCCTGATGCAGGACTCGATCCCAGGATTCCAGGATGATGATCTGAGCCGATGGCAGTGGCTTAACCCACTGAGCCACCCAGGGGCCCCAGGCACTCCACTTCTATCCTTTGAAAATTTTATTCTGAGGGTCAGAGGTTGAGCCCAGGTAACTGCATGTTTAATATCCTCCCAAGGTGATTCTGCTGCTGACATTCCATGCATTAAACTTTGAGAAATACTTCAGTGTGAGCTGAAGGCAAATTATTGAAGAGTGAGTGTGAGTGATTCACAGGGAAGGCAAGGGTGAGTAGAAACAGTCCTTCTGGCCCCTTCTATCCCATTCCCCACCTAGAAGAATATAATATACAAATTAAAATGTGGGCATCCTACCCTGCTGAGGCCATAAAGCACACCAAGCACTCTGAGAGAACTGGCACCTTTTGGGGCAAGTTCCCCAGAGGGAGGCTAGGGAGACTGAATACTCACATTAGCTTGGATGATGACAAAGTACCGAGTCTTATCTTCATAGTTGAGCCTCTTCCTTAACACCACGTTACCGGTCAACATGAGGGGAATTTCAAAGGTGTCATTGGATGTCTGCAAACAGGGAAAGATACAGAATCAACTCCATCAAGTAGAAGAATTACAGAGTGGAATGTTGCAATTCAGTCCTTTGAAAGTTACAGAGAGCATGCTTATCATCTGAAAATAGAATATTGCCTATAAGGTTCATATTTACTACTCTCACCATTTTCTAAAGATGTATTTGTTTATCTGAGAGAGAGAGAGAGAGAGAGAGAGAGAGAGAGAGAGAATGGGGGAGGGTCAGAGGCCAAGGGTCCCCAGCAGACTCCCCGCAGAGCACAGAACCAACTAGGGCTCTATCCCGGGACCCAGAGATCATAACCTGAACTGAAATCAAGAGTTGGCCACTTAAGTAACTGACTCATCCAGGCGCCCTGATACTCATCATTTTAAAAAACTTTCCATTTGGATCAGTGAATTTTTCACCAGAGTCATTGTGATAATAACCATAAAATTTGTTTCTATGACAGTTTTTTGTATATTTTTAGGGTTACCCATGAAGAGCTCTGGGATAGTCCTAAATCAAAGTTCAGGTATCTGGTAATTTTCTGTTAACACCATTTGTTTTATCATCCAAGAGTTCAAACTTTGCAATTTGTGACTACAATTTGTGACTATATAACATCATTTTTTCTTTTCTTTTCTTTCTTTTTTTTAAAGATTTTACTTATTTGACAGAGAGAAACACAGCCAGAGAGGGAACACAAGCAGGGGGAGTGAGAGAGGGAGAAACAGGCTTCCTGCCGAGCAGGGAGCCCAACGTGGGACTCAATCCCGGGTCTCTGGGATCATGACCTGAGCCGAAGGCAGTCGTTTAACCAACTGAGCCACCCAGGCGCCCTAACATCCTTTTTTCAACACTGGTGTCAGAGGAGAAGGAGAGGAAGGTGAGGGGAGGAGGAGAGCGATGGTGATTTGTACTTGGTTGTGTGAGCTCACAGGTCATTACCCAGAGCAAGTCATTCTTACAAACAAACAAATAAACAAACAAACAAACAAAGAAAAAAGTGCACTCCTGACATATCTCCAAAGAGAGGATGATCCAGAATGTTGTAGAAAGAAGCATGAATGATTTTGCTTTAAATGCGGTCAATCAGCTCAGCAGCTATTCATGCCCGAGCTCACTCCTTGTTTATTTTAGATAAAATCCAACAAAAATGATGAAAAAAGAAAAGAGGAAGAAAAAACAAGAAAAAAAAAGAAGAAAAAGAAAAGAAAGCTCAATTTTAATGATTCTGATTTTGCTCATGGGTGAAATAAAAGTGTGCTATGTTTTAATGATGAGTTTGCAAAATTGGTAAGTAAAATTTTATGACTTTCATGTAAAGCCTCCCCTTGAGTGTGGGAGGGGCTGTGACTTGCTTCTAACGAACAGAATATGGCACAGCGGCAATGGATGGAGCCATCGTGGATGACTCCATCTTGCAAACAGGCTGGGTCTAGACCCTCTTCGTGCAGAACTCAGGAGGTATGCAGCCGAGGAATTCAGTGTGGCCCCTCAGAGCTGGGGGCAGCTTCTGGCCAACGGTCAGCAAGAGGCCAACACCTTCTGTCTTAAATTCATAAAGAAATGAATTCTGACAGCAGTCTAAATATAAATGGAAGGAAAGTCTTCCTTAGTTGAGTTCTCTGTAGGAGAAGTAATCTGATCAATACCCAGACTGCAACCTTGTGAGACTCAAGCTCAGTCTAGGCTCTGAAGTCACAGAGACTGCAAAAATCAGCTTGTTGGAAGCCTGGGTGGCTCAGTTGTTAAGTGTCTGCTTCAGCTCAGGTCATGACCCCAGGGTCCTGGGATCGAGCCCCACATTGGGTTCCCTGTTCCGCAAGGAGCCTGCTTCTCCCTCTCTCACTCCCCCTGCTTGTATTCCCTCTTTCACTGTGTCTCTCTCTGTCAAATGAATAAAACTTTAAAATGCAAAAAAAAAATCTGTGTTTTGTTTTAAGACGCTAAATTTGTGATGGTTTGTTACATGGTAATAGGTCAGTAACACATCATGCTAACCCTGAAACTTGCCTGGAGGATCAGTGCTGGAATATAGTAATAGTAATTGATAGCTGCTACATTTGCTCAGTCTTCAACATAGTAATTGCAAATGATATTGTAATTTTTAGTTCTCTGATATTTTGGAACATGCAGGCATGAGGAGATACTGATATATGTTCTTATTAGAAAGTTATCCTCTTTTTCTAAAATACAAGGAAGAATAGACAACTTTTCAATAGTTTCACTAATTATCCTCTCCTTAAGGAGCAAATAGCCTTATATAGAATTAAAATGTCAGAGTTTCTTTTTATAGACCAGTGTTACGGCTAGTGAGCTGACAGCTCATCACGGAAGATCCACAGCCGTCGATGAAATGAATGATGTTCTTCTGTTGTTGCGTAAACTTTGAAATGATTGTATCGTTATTGCTGTTGGCTGATACTCAGGAAAACCAGAATGGTTTGGAAGGAAAAGGACTATGCATACTGGTCTTTTAAAGATATACTGAAGAAAGGAACTGATTGAGAATAAATTGTTGTGCTTCTGTATGGTTGATGATCTCCTACTTGACTTGATCTTTCTACAAACAATACCTATAAACTCTGGACAAAATGCGAAAAAAAAAAGAAAAAAGAAAAGAAAGAAAGAAAGAAAGAAAGAAAGAAAGAAAGAAAGAAAGAAAGAAAGAAAGAAAGAAAGTATACAAGACACCCCGAGGCACCCCGAGAGAGAGAAAACCCAAGCAGACATCACACACTTGAAATACACACTTGACAGAAGAGACAGCGTGGGTGAGTTTGCTGTTTTTCAGTAGTTATCTCCTTGAGGGTCAGTTGAAATTCTGATAGAAAGTTGATCTGGCCTGAAGAATCAGGGGATAGATTTTGGGACAAGCAATGCTGATGGAAGGTAAGAGAGGGCTTGGAGAAAGGAGAAAGCCAGGAAGGGAGCTGTGTCAGAGTCTGTAGGTGACCTCTAGAGCACACTTGCATGAGGCAGACAAGAACAGGTTCACTAAGAAATTATACAGAATTGAGTGAGATTCAAGCTGCCCCCAAAGGTTTTTAATGTAAGTCCAACAATGTTGTCTGATACATTAAAAATATACACATGGAAAAATCTTCTCAGAGGAATATAGCAGAAGTAAGAGTCTCTCCACAACATAACCTTCATACGGTCCAGGAGGGAGTTTAAAACAACTGTACCCATGATGAACCAGGAAATGGGATCCCTTTTCAGAAGGAGAGAAAATCAGGGAAGACCAATCATAAGACAAGCAAAGGAGGGTTTTAAAGCAGATATTTGAACTTATCTGTGCTCAGAGATGTAAATAATATGTTCACTGCAGGTGAGACCACAGGAAAGCTCAGCAAAGAGATAAACTCTAACAATGTGGAACATTTAGACCTGAGGATTATACCAGCTGGGGAGAGAAAAAAGAAAAAAAGATCACAGGACACACTAGACAGGTTTATTTGGAAATCAAGACCTGAGTTGTCATATTTCCAGACAGAGGGGAAATCTAGATGTGAGCGTGAAATTTCATAATTTTTAGATATTGGCTCAAAAGTGATTTAAATTAATTTGTGGCCAGAGGCACATGGGTGGCCCAGTTGGTTAAGTGTCTGACTGTTGATTTTGGTTCAAGTCCTGATCTTGTGGTCAGGAAACTGAGCCCCGCATTGGGCTCTGTGCTCAAAATGGAGTCTGCTTGAGCTTCTCTCTCTCCTGCTCCCTCTGCCCCTCCCGCTCATGCTCTGTCTCTCTCTCTCTCAAATAAATACAAATCAATTATTTAAATTAATCTGTTGGCCAAACAAAATGTCTTTTAGTGGAATGAAACCTAAGGTCATTAATGTGTGATTCCTGCTAACGAATAATGCAGCATCAGTTGGAAAACAAACAAAAATACACAAACAAAAAATCCTGAGATTTTAAGTAGAACAGACCAATCTACACTTTCACCATCCCATATGGTCCTCCATACCCCATTTTGTTTTGAAATTAAGAAATTAGTAGATGGATATTATGGGGCTATTAATAGAAACAGAGTTACCAGCAAGTGGCAAGTACAAATAACAGCAGGAAACTGATTAAATTTCTATGATGGCTAAAGATGGCTTCTCTCCGCAAGGATGTGGCTGAGTTCACGCTTCCCTGTCCCTGTAACACACCCTGAGTTGAGTGCTCTCAAGGTCTTTTATCCTTTTGCCTCATTGAATTAGACCCATACCCAGAGAATGCCTTTATTTATTCCACAGTAGTGCTAGCTTACTAGAGTACATTTTTCTTTTCTTGTAATTTGGACACTGCATGTAGCTGATTGGCCTATCAAATCTACAGGCAGTAAAGGTATATATTATGTTTGATGCCCAGTCCACAGATCCCTGGAAGGGGGAAGCCTTCAGAAGGAGTACTGCACAGGTCACAAGGACTTCCAGCTTCACAAAACATCTAAAAGATGGTTCTTAAATAATGCATGTTTGTTTCACACTACATCTCAATCTTGGATAGGTTGGTTTTTAGCTCAATGCAATACCTATTTCCCTAAAATACCGCTGGCTGTGCTGTTCTGTACTTGCTGGGAATTTCACTTTAACAGCTTGAAGATCAAAAATTAGGAAACAACCTTTATAAAATGTAAGCTAGAAATATGGCATGCACATACAATTAACTCTTTTAAAAATGTAAGTAGTAAGGAAGATAGTCTAGAAATGAAATGTGTGGTCAGCTGCCTGTTTCTGCTTTTGAGGAAAAGTGTTTCTCTTGTCCTTTTGTCCTCTGCTCTTTTTTGATCTTTTCTACTCAATTGCTTGTGCAAGCCTTTTGTTTATGGTCCTTTTCTGTCACATCTGCTTTTCTTTGCTTTTCTTTGCTTTTCCACTGCCTCTGCCTACAAGTTTACAGAGGCACACGTCTTAGGGGAAAAAACACATAACACAAACAAAAACATTTCCAAATCTTCCTTAAGTTCTGCTGCACCCAGGGGCTTTTCCTTCTTCTTTTTATTCTTGTTCCCTGAATATTTTGAAACTTTTACCACAAGTACCGAACTGTTTTATTAGAACACAGAAGAGAAGGAGCAGAGCCCTGTGCTCTCGAAAGAGTTCTGAGTCCATGGCTGTAAGGCACTACTTACACGAGCCAGCCATGCCCATGACCCCGTTTCTCTCCCTCCCATGGACTGATCGACTAGAAGAAGATGAGAACATTCACGATCCGCTTAGCTCTTACACTACATGTGTAAGGTAGGTCCTACTGACCTTTCTCAGTCTCTGCGAGATCAATGTCTTTGTCTCTTTGTTTAAAGCTTATATAACAAATACAGAGTTTAAAAGTAAAGACATACTATTTTTTAAAAGATTTTATTTATTTATTTGGCATAGAGAAACATAGCCAGAGAGGGAACACAAGCAGGGGAGTGAGAGAGGGAGAAGCAGGCCTCCTGCTGAGCAGGGAGCCTGATGTGGGGCTTGATCCTGGGACTCCAGGATCATGACCTAAGCTGAAGGCAGTTGCTTAACCAACTGAGCCACCCAGGCACCCCAAGACACCACTTTCTATTTCTGTTTCATATGAAAGATATAGAAGAAGCACTCATTTAGAAAATTCACTTAAGAAGTGATTTCAAAAGGATGCTTTGGGGAACCCATGGCACCCTGAGAAGCTTTCTGGGGGAAAGAGGAAGGGATGGGTGGAGGGGAGGGCTTCTCACTCAGGCTGCAACAAAACCACTCTGATCTTATCAGTGTGAGAGATAATATAACATACTGGAAGAAATAACTTCACAGTCTAAAAAAATATAGAAATCCTATGTTCTAAATAGAAACAGATAATCTAAAAAGAAAATAATGATGATGATGATGATAATAATAATAATAATAATTAGGACACTTGGGTGGCTCAGTTGGTTAAGTGTCTGTCTTTGGCTTGGGTCATGATCTCAGGGTCCTGAGAGCGAGTCCCATGTTAGGCCCCCTGCTCAGTGGGAGTCTGCTTCTCCCTCTGCCTCTGATCCTCCTCCTGCTCATGTTTTATTTCTCTTTCTCTCTCTCTAATAAATAAATAAAATTTTAAAAATGCAGCTACATCTAAAGGCTTTGTTCCCTTCTCTACCTTAGCCTTCACTGGTGGATGATGGCAGAGCGGTATTCCCGGCCACGAGCCATATAACATATACACTCCAGTAGTCACAATATATCTGATTATCTATTTGGAAAGCTTAAGATTCCACAAGCATAGTGGAAATGTAGTGAAAATGGTATATTGTCCCCATAAATAATTTTAGATGCTTACCTACAAAACCCACCCAAAAGTTTTTAGAAGTACTTTTTAAAAGTATATCACAACTACTTAAAGGACGATTTTAAGATAACTTTTAACAGCAGAAAGTCTACTAATGTAGTTCAAGGAGCTAAATAATAGAATACTAGTGTAGGAACCAGCTGGGTAGGCACTATTTTTATCTCCCATGGTGATGTCACATCGCAAGTCCTAACATACCGGATCATCAGCGTTATATTGGATGACATATTCTATTTGTCCATTTGGTCCATCGTCTATGTCCGTAGCTCCGTTGTCTCCTGAAAATCCCGTAAATATCGTGGTGCCAACTGGAGTGAGCTGAAATTCAAAGAAAACAAAACCCCTCAGTCCTCATTTCATCAACAGCACACCGGAAGTTCAGGCTTCTGTCACACAAAGAAGAGCAGGCAGCTGCCCACGGCCTCAGACCTGATGCATTTCTAAAGAACGCTTGCAAACCTTCCGTACGAGTTCTTGTGAAAGCTAAAATTTCCAACATCACAGTCTTTGCTTTGAGCAAAAAAACAGAAGGCCCTAATTCCCTGTGAAGCCCATTTGGACCAATTTATGACCATTAGCATCTTAGCCCCTGTGGAGAGAAGGCATTTGTCGCTCCTCCTTAAAAACAAAAACCAAACCTTGATGCATTAAGTTATCAACAAGCTAGATTTTAAATTGTATAAGGAAGTTTTTATTTTAACATCAGAAACCACTTAGGATAGATCAATGACATGATGGAAGTTTGAGGAGAGGACGTCAGAGACAGTGTGCCCTGCACCTCAGAGGAGGGAGAGAGCTCCTAGTTTCCGCACTCTCAGAAGGCCACTGAGTGGCAAGTGTGGGCAAGATGGCCAGATCTTTTCCTTTGGAATTCAAACAACAACAAAACTTAATACGGCATACAAACCATGACTTGGCATTTGGCCTGCATATCTACCTTCATTCAGTGCTGCTCTCCACCACAGAATCACTGCTATTTCTTCTGACCTGTCGGTCATTCCCTGCATAGCTTCTTCCTACATCCGGAGCCTGTAGTCCTCAAGCTTTGGCTGAGCTCTCCTCATGAATTAAATTTTCACTTAATCAGCATCATCTTCTCCTAAACCATCCAGGACAACGCGTTCTCTATCCCACATTAGAATAAGGTACCCTTCTGGTTGAGTTTGCATTTTAAATTTTCTTCCTTAATCACTGCACTGAAATCATGAATAAATAAATTTTGTCAATAAACATAACCTCTTTGCCTCTATGGAGCAGAGGCTTTTTTTTTTCCTTTCTTTTCTTTCTTTCTTTCTTTCTTTCTTTCTTTCTTTCTTTTTTTTTTTTAGTTTTAGAGGTATGTTTTGTTAGTTTTTAAATGGGATTCTTTCATAGAGAAATAGTTTCAGAGATTGAAAAAGAAAAGGAATTGTCTCATTTATTCCTGCTTTGAGCAGGTACAAATCCAGATCTCTACAGGGATCTACCACATAATGAATAAATAAATTAAGCAAGCCATATGTGCTCAGGGGAAAAGTGAGAAGCACATATATTCTACAAAGCAAATTCTTGCCATCATGGAATATAGTCTTCTAATATTCTAATTTTACAAGAGTGTCTTGGTTCTAAGGTTGGCCCAGATTTTAGAGAATTAAACTATGAATTAAATGGACCAAATAAAATATATGCATGAAACCGAGGAACCACAGTGCTTGCAACTTCTGATCTAGGGAAAAATAAAGTATGATGAAAGAAACAAGTCATGGATACAAAGTAATGCATATTTACAAAGTCAGTCTTCCTGGAAGGCAGGTCTTCGGGGCAAAGTCTGACTTCTAGCAGGTCAAAGATTATTTATGTATTTATTTATTTGACAGAGAGAAACACAGCTAGAGAGGGAACACAAACAGGGGGAGTGAGAGAGGGAGATGCAGGCTTCCTGCCGAGCACGGAGCCCGATGCGGGGCTTGATCCCCGGACTCTGGGATCATGACCTGATGAGCCGAAGACAGACGCTTAATGACTGAGCCACCCGGCATCCCAAAACTGCTAAGATTCAAAGCTGACAATTTTCTATATTTTCAAAGGTAATGCCTGTCCCCAAAGATATTGTGCTTTCTTGAAAAAAAAAAATCTATTCTTATGTAGCTTGCTTTGATTTTTAAATTACGAAATTTTAAAATTAAATGATGATTTCCAGATAACTAATTAAACAAAGAATTTTCTGTGGTAAGAATGCCAAAGCTGAACCCTCTTGAATTCCTGTTTCCTCTCAACAAGTCTCTTGGAAAGAGGGGTAATTGTAGCGAAGTCAAGTTCCAAGCTTATTTAAAAATTAGGAAATACTGTTTAAAAAGGACATAACAATGGAAACAAAGGATCTGCTTCAAAATAAATAAATTGGATTTGATTATCACCTGTCCATCACTTAACATATAATTTCAAAGTATCCTCTGTCTCCTATGTGAAAAAAAAAATTATCGGTAACCTTATAAAAAAACAAAACCAAAAAAAACCACAAAGCATTTTTTTCAAGGTTTTATTTATTTGACAGAGAGAGAGAGAGATCACAAGTAGGCAGAGACAGAGGAGGAAGCAGGCTCCCTGCTGAGCAGAGAGCCCAACACGGGCCTCGATCCCAGGACCTTGAGATCATGACTGGAGCTGAAGGAAGAGGCTTTAACCCACTGAGCCACCCAGGCACCCGGTATTTTTTTTTTTTTTAAAGTAGGCTCCACACCCAGCGTAGAGCCCAACACAGGGATTGAACCTACGGCCCTGAGATCATGACCTGAGCTGAGACCAAGAGTCAGACGCTTTACTGACTGAGCCACCCAGGTGGCCTTCTCATGAAGTATTTCTTAAAGATCTTTGTTACAAAAAAAATAATAATGATAATAATGATAAGTGTGCTGTGGGGTTGATTGAAAAAGTCAAAAGGGATCAAAACAAAGACAAAATGAAACAGAATAACGTGAACAGAGGGTGTGGGCAGATTTTAGAAAACAATGCATCTGTGTTTCTCCATCTATTCACTGAGGCAGCATATCTCACTGAACTACACTCATCATGGGAGGGATCCTGAAGTCCAAAGCCAAGGGCACAGCACAGTTATTAAGGGGACAGAAAAGGAGGTTGGAAGAGCTGGGAGCACATGCCAGTTTCTGGAGGTGCTCAGACAGTAAGTGGGCTGGATGCCAGGGAGCAAGGGCTTCAGAGTGAAGAGCAGAAGGTGTGCTGAAAACAATCAAACACTCTCTATTTAATCAATTCTGCCCGCCCCTATAATACACACCTAAAGGGACAAGATGATATAACAAAGATGTTTTTTAAACATCAACTCACTATTACTAAAACCAACTTTTTTCTTTCTTAAGTTTTTTGTTTTTGTTTTGCTTTGCTGTTTTAATTGAAGGAAGGCAAAGTTTCAACACCATCAGTAGTGCCTCCCCCGTACACTATGAAATATTGGGGCTTAACTCATGATGACATATCAGAGTTATTTAGAAATAAAATAAGCAAACAAGAGAAAAACTTGTGATTCTCTCACTTGATCATGTAACCATTTGTGTAACATTCAAGTGCAATATTACTACCCAGTGACATTATTTTCTGTTGGAAATTTTAAATTATCTAGACAGGTTGACAGTTTTCTACATGCTGCTTTAAAAATATAAATTCAATCTGACTAGATATAAAGTTTGAAGTATTATTTTTGTATATATATGAAAAAAATATCTTGCCTTTGAGTCTCAAAATCCAAGATGCAAATAAAATCTCCCTGATGATTTGGGTATTAAAATGGCAGTTGTTAGAAGCAAAGAACTATTTTAATTTATTTATTTTTAAAGATTTTATTTTTATTTATTTATCTGACAGAGAGAGACACAGCTAGAGAGGGAACACAAGCAGGGAGAATGAGAGAGGGAGAAGCAGGCTTCCATGGAGCTGGGAGCCCGATGTGGGACTCGATCCCAGGACCCTGGGATACTGACCTGAGCCGAAGGCAGACACTTAATGACTGAGCCACCCAGGTGCCCCAGAAGCAATTTTTAGAGAACTATTTTTAGTTAAGGAGAAAATAGAGCATAATGTTCTCTAAACCTCACAATTTTCTACATTTCTCAGTCTTATTCGAGATTAAGTTTCTAAAAATAAATATTGCATGACAGAATTTGGTTGGAATCGATGATTTGAAGGCTTTTATTTCTCCCTGGGTGATACTTGCAAATCCAAAGACATAGTTGCAAATTCAAAGACCCTAACCATGGAAAAGCTCAATGGTTTTTCCCAGTTGTCCAAATGTTTTTGAAACTCATAAAAAGCTAAGGTGCCTTAAGATACTATCATCAATTAATATTTTTCCTCTTCATCACTGACATCTTTCTTTCACATTTAAAAATCACATTTATAAAGAGATATAATTTTTAATATGTAGTCATTTAAAACAGACCCTACATATATTTTTGGTTGCCTTTAGAAAAAATGCACTTAGTGACAAAGTCCAACAAAGAGTGTTGTTAGAGTACACATTAAAGGACTTATTGTACATTTGTTTACGGTTGTGATTTGAGGTTAATCCAAAAAATATTTCAACTTGAATCACTCTCATTTTAGGATTTAACCTTATTTTTTGAGTGCCACACATAACTTCCCCCAATAGAATGTATGTGCCTATATATATTTTTATTATTCCTTGAAATTATAAATAGAAATATGATTATACAGTCAATTCTCTTAGTTTTTATCTTTGAAAGGAAAATAAAAGAGAAACAATTGCCTTGTTGTGGACAAAGAGAATCAATTATATCATTTCTATAATGATATAATAAAGGTCATGAATGGTCTGTACATAGCATTTTAAGCTCTTTTTTTTTTTAAAGAATTTAGGTCCTTGAAAATAAGTGGAAAGAGTTATTATAAGCACAGTAAATATTAGCATTGTATTTCATCCAGGTTCTCTCTCTCTTTACAATTTCATTAACCATTAGATTAAAGATTTTCTCTCCAACTTTGAAAATGTGGTATTTAGTTGTTGACAGCAAAAGACTGAGGGAATACGCCTTGCCATTAGTTCATCATTTGTAGAGACGCATGAGTGCCGCTCCCTTCCAGAGCTGAATGTTCAAACCTGACATCTTAGCACACATGGCTACTCCTTGTTTGCACTAACAGAAAGAGGAAACATACCCGTGTAGAGGTGTGCAGGTAAAATGCAGCACTAACCTGGGTCAGCAATTGGGATGCACACATTTATCTGTGATCTACCGCCCACCTGGTTGACCTGTTCAGACACAGGCTAGGGTTAGGGATGTTTAAAACTAATACTAGAGCCCAAATATTCATAGCAGCAATGTCCACAATAGCCAAACTGTGGAAAGAGCCAAGATGCTCTTCAATAGATGTAAGGATAAAGAAGATGCAGTCCATAGATATAACGGAATATTATTCAGCCGCCAGAAAGCATGAATACCCAACTTTTGCATCAACATGGATGGGACTAGAGGAGATTATGCTAAGCAAAATAAGTCAAGCAGAGAAAGTCAATTATATGGTTTCACTTACTTGTGGAACATAAGGAATAACATGGAGGATATTAGGAGAAGGAAGGGAAAAGTGAAAGGAGGAAAATCGGAGTGGGAGACAGCCACAAGAGACTGTGGACTCAGAAACAAAGTGCGGGTTTTAGAGGAGAGGGAGGTGGGGGGAAGGGTGAGCCTGGTAATAGCTATTAAGGAGGTTGTGGACTAGGTGGAGCACTGGGCATCATACACAGAGACTCATGGAACATTACATCAAAAACTAATTATGTACTTACTGTATGGTGACTAACATAACATAATATTAAAAAACTAATATAAGAGAAATAGCTAAGAAAAAAAAAATAAAGCAGTTTCTCTGTATAAGGAAAGTCTGGAGAGATCAAAAAGGTCCCAATGAAATGGCCTACCTTAGATGCAAGCAAGCAAAAGGAAGGGAAACATGCAAAATGGTGTTCAAAAGGAGCTTTCATTCATTTCTCACTGTAAGTATACCCAACAGAAGCACACACCTATGTATGTACATACACACGTGCACACGCATACACTGAATAAATATAAATACACATGTATCACCATGACTTACTCTCCATAGAGGAGGTGGGACACACTGGTGCTTTGTGAATTTCTCAAGATGATGCAGAAGTTGAAACATGAGAGTTAGGCTGTGTTGCCCTATACCTTATTAGTCACGGTTTCAGGACACATCTGTCATGCAGATGGCCATGTTCTATGTTCTCTAACGTTTCAACAAGTCTCAGAAATACAATCTTGGTTTTCTGAAGGGCATTCTAATGCATGGGATGATTATCAGTGTGGGTAACTGCCTGAGCGTGTCACTTACTTATTTAGTTCATGTTTCCTCCATACATGATCATATACAGCTATTGGAAAATACAGAAAATGCATAGATAGATGCAAATGGAAAAGTCAAAGAAAATGAAAGCAAGAAAATTCAGTATTTCAAGAAGTTGCAGAAGATAAATTCTACCATGAATGCAAAAAGTGAACAGTTCTCGGGCACCTGGGGGGCTCAGTTGGTTAAGCGACTGCCTTCGGCTCAGGTCATGATCCCCGAGACCTGGGATCGAGTCCCATATCGGGCACCCCGCTCGGCGGGAAGCCTGCTCCTCCCTCTCTCAGTCCCTCTGCTTGTGTTCCCTCTCTAGCTGTGTTTCTCTCTGTCAAATAAATAAAATCTTAAAAAAAAAAAAAGTGAACAGTTCTCAGTCAATTGTGATGCATAGTGAGTGAAGCTAACCAAAAAAATGATGAACAATGCTCCAAAAAGAGAAGACTTGTCCTCACTTGCAAGCTTACTTGCAATATTTCCCCACAGGAGCTGCACTTATTGCTTCGTATAAATACCATTGCTTCTCATCATCGATGACAATCATGTTTTATAAAATCACCGTGAACACTGAGTTGAATACTGAACCACTGCTTTGGCACAGAATATGGGGTTATCCCACTGCTAAAGGGGGGCACAAGCTTAGGTTACCCCCAGCCTCATGACAACATTTTCATCAATCAATCACTGCATAATCTTGTTTTTATGTGTGCTTCTGTTTAAAAGCACCTTACTTAATATGTGTTTTTGATTCACTACCATTTCATTTGGCTCACAGCCAACATTAGTATAACCCATACCTGATAGATTTACCGAATACATATATTCTCTCTGTAAGGTACATATTGCCTTCTTGGGTTAGGAAGGCTAGACGTTCCTGCAGTGCTCCCCCTGGGGGCCATTTTAAATAGCAAAATCACCAGCAAAAAGTACAAAGATGTAAACAATGTGGCACTAATTAGATTGCAGAAAAAGTACATTTGTTTATAATAGGAGACATGAAACAAGATGGTAGAACATCGTCTTGTTTGGCCTGAATTAGACATGTGTACGGGGGCAACTCAAATTTTCATTCCACTGCACATGTCTCTGAATGACCATGGAAGTTTGGCAAGTATTGAATTTGGGCTTACAAATAAATTTGAGCAAGTAGGCAAACTTGCAATTATAGAATCAGTGACTCATGAAGACAGACTGTGCATGACAAATAATACTAGTAATTCATTGGGAGTTGGCTCAAAGATTCAACTGACAGTAGACCCAATTCTGGGTCTACTGAGCTCACTGATCCCTGCTCTTCTGGAATTTTTTCCTGCCTGTGAGTGTTAAAATTGGATTAAAGCAATTATGAGAAACATTTTAGATCTTTATTTTGATCGTTTATTAAAGAACTAAATAAGTGGAAAGATATGCTTTATTAATAAGTGGGCATTATCAATAATGCAAAGATGCCAATTCTTTATAAATTTATCAGTATATGTGGAAATTTAAAAGCAGTCTCTAAAATTTACATGAAACTTCATGGGGTGAAGAAAGAAAGATGGTCTATCTTTTAGAGAAGAACTAAGTTGGAAGACTTACACTATCCAGTCCCCTGACTTCAATATAAATCTACAGAAATTGAGACACTGTGGTATTGGCTTGAGAATAAATAAATATGCCAGTGGGGATAGTATATTGTGTCCATAAACAATACTTGCAGACAGACATCTCACTCATAGAAAAGACAATGCAGCAATGGTGAATTCAATGATCTTTTCAATAAATGGTGCTGTATTAATAGAAATCCACATGGGAAAAAATGATACTAATTCCTACTTCACAGCTTACATAAAACTAAATTCCAGGTGGCCTTGTGCACGGTTGGTGGGGAGATCAATTGGTGCAGCCATTGTGCAGAATAGTATGGTGGTTCCCAAAAATATTAGAAACAGAATTATCATGCAATCTAGTAATTCTACTTTGGAGTATTTATGCAAAGGAAATGAAAGCACTAATTCAAAAAGGTAAATGCACCTCCCTGTTTATTGCAGCATTATTTGCAACAGCCATGACCAATCTTGCAGGTATTTATTAAAATCAAAGAAGAAATAATAAAGACATTACCTATGTTCTTCCTATTCCTTTTAACATAATACAGTTTTTATACCTCTGTGTAGAATCTGGATTCCCTATTTCAATTATGAAAGCTAGAAAGTCACTTCTTCTGAATAAATTATTAAAGGCAAATTCATATAGATAAGTATCTTCAAAAATAAGGGGATTACTATTATTAGAGAGATAAGTAGCTATCCTCATTTTTACTATAAACTAAAGAACAACTAAGCTTAATTTGAATATATATGTGTGCATCTATATAGAAATACAGAGAGAATGTGTGTATATAAGAGCTTACTAAATTTGAAATTTGTTGAATACTTGAATCTTTTAAAATAGATGAAAAAATGATCCCATTTACATATTTAATGTAGAAAATATATTTCTATGTGTCTCTTTCCAGTCCATTAGTCTCTTGTCTCCTTTTTCCTGTCTTACTGGTCTCCTGCTTCCCAGAGAGGATGTGCCTAGTTTCCTCGAGGAGGAAAACAGGGTAACTAGGCCCTCTTTCTTTGGGAGCTTTTATGAGCTGTAGATTACCTGCTCATGCTATCTCTCAAAGAAATGCTGTGAAAGGGTATGACTCTGGAGGCCCAGTGATTTTTATTCCTTGAAAATATCAAGTTTCCAACACCATGAACATTATGCACACACTCAAACATGCACCCAAATTTCTTATATTTTTAATATATATAAATATATTTAACTTAAAAGATTAGCTTATTGTATCTAACAATTAAAGAAAATGCATATAAAATGTGTTAAAAATTTTAACTATAAATGAAATCTCACTGTTACACTTCATCACGGAGGAAGCAGACATCATCTGTGCTCTTAGATGCTACCCAAATGACTGATAGGAACAGATGTCCAAAAATTCACATATTCATGAAAGGAGATGATACAGCCATAATGCAAGGTAGAAGAAGAGCACAAAACTAAGAATTTGATCAGGAAAGTGAATGCTCAAACTGAATGGATTCCTAATCATGTCATTTCACTACTGTGAGGAAAAGCTGATGTTGTCAGTGTTGTTCTGCAAATGACCGCCAGTTCACAAACTTATATTTTGCATTTAATTTGTGAAGACAATTTGATGTGGTTGTAAAATATGTAACTTTTCCAAGGCAAATTTGATTCACAAGATTGCCCGAGTTTGTACTAAGTACTTCAAATGTATTATCTCTTTTAAACCTTTAATGCAACTTTGTAACAATGTTTTTATTGTTATACTTACTTTATAGTTGAGTAATCATGAGCAAAGAGCTTCTGCCTGATGTCATAATTCTACTCTGTGGTTTATCAGGATTACAACCCAGATCATCTGACTTCAAGATGTAAAAATTACCGGGCACTGTTAAATACATTATTTCAGAAATTTCATAATCTGCTCTTAATAAGATTCTGAGAAAAGGGTAAATGAAAGAGGATATAAATATAAAGTGGCACATAGCAGAACTTGAGATATGCAGATAATCTGAAATGATGTAATTTGGATGATGGATTCCATCAAAGATTAATTATGCTTCACCTTAAGGAAAAATAGTTTTGAGGTATTTACAGCAAAACAAAGAAATTAAACTAAGCTAGTGTCTGCATTTTAGAAAACTCAAATTATTATTGTCATTGAAAATAGGTAGATTCTCAGCAAGCAAATTATCTCATAAATTGCCAAATTTGCCTTTTTAGTATGCTACCCTCCTTGTTCATGATCAAAACTTCATTGCTAGTTTATTGCTTCCTGCCTGAAAAAACACTCAATAAATGCTCAAGGGGTAAAGAGAAGAAAAAGAAAATATACTCAAGCACAGTGAATTACATTTTAACCCAAGGTTTTTCAACAAATGAATGCTTCACAAATCACTAATAAAAATGTTGAGTAAAGGTTTGAAGAGGCTACCATTATCAGTAATAGGACACATTGATATGGTATGTCTTTCTTATTATGTGCTGTGAAAAACATATATTACCTCTGTGGTATTCCTGAACAAAATTTATAATCATGAAGAAATATCAGGTGAATGCAAATTGAGAAATATCTATAAATTGTCCCACTCCTGAAGGTTATTAAGGTCATTAAAGGCAAGGGAATATTAAGAACCTAAGATTGAGATTACAAAGATATGGCAACTAAATGCAATGTTTGACCTCGGTCGAGTCTTTGACCTATAAAGGACTTTACTGGGAAAATCAGCAAAAATTAAATGGGGTCTATAGATCTATATATGATACATAATATATAATATGATATGATTATATGGCTTATATACACACAAACAATATATATATACATATCTATCTATCTATCTATCTATCTATCTATCTATCTATCTACTAGGAAGAAAAATTATCTGATCAGTACTCCTCACAACTGTCAAAGTGATCAAAAACAATAAAAGTAAAAAATTGCCACAGTCTAGAGAAGACTAAAGAGATATAATACCTGAAAGTAATCTGGTATCCTAGATTGGGTCCTGGAACAAGAATGGGGACATTAAGCAAAAACTAAGGAAATCCAAATAAAATATGGATTTGAGTTAATAATAATATTTCAGTGTTGGTTCATTAGTTGTTTAAAAATTTACCATACTAATAAATTTTGTTAACAATAGGAGGAATTGTATATTGGTTAAATGGTGTTTTATTACTTCTACTAAAATGCTATTTAGGTCTAATGTGTTCTGATATTGCTTAAATAATAGAAAATATGATGATAAAATAGGCCATTTCCATAATCACATTCATTATAACAAAATCCAAGACCTGAGCATATCATTTATGATAAAAAATATTTGTAAAATAATAAAGCTTGGTTCATTTGTATGACATTTAATTTTTTAAAAAATTATTTATTTACAGAAGTTGGCTATTCATCCTTTCTGATGGCTGAGTAATATTCCATTGTATATATGGACCATATCTTCTTTATCCATTCATCTGTTGAAGGGTATCTTGACTCTCTCTACAGTTTGGCGATTGTGGCCATTGCTGCAATGAACATTGGCATACATATGGCCCTTCTTTTCGGTACATCTGTATCTTTGGGGTAAATAACCAGAAGTGCAATTGCAGGGTCATAGGGTAGCTTAATTTTTTAAGGAATCTCCACACTATTTTCCAAAGCAGCTGCACCAATTTGCATTCCCACCAACAGTATAAGAGGGTTCCCCTTTCTCCACAGCCTCTCCAACACTTGTTTCCTGTCCTGCTAATTTTGGCCATTCTGACTGGTGTAAAGTGGTATCTCAATGTGGTTTTGATTTATTTAAGAGAGAGAGAGAGCATGTGGAGGGGAGGGGCAGAAGGAGAGAGAGAGAGAGAATCCTAAACAGGCTCCATGCCCAGTGTGAGCCTGACATGGGGCTCAGTCTTACAACTCTGAGTTCACAACCTGAGCTGAAATCAAGAGTCAGACACTTAACCAGCTGAGCCATCCAGGTGTCCCAATTACATACATTTATTTTTTATAAACATATACTATACATTTGAACCAACTCTCAGCCAGAACATTAAGATAGACTTGAGAGGAAAAAGAAATAAAAGCGAGAGTGACAGATTCTCACACATTTCTAGTTTAATTTGGCTGACTTCACCTTCTAGTTCCCACTGACTGGTACGACCATTAAAATGTGTTTAATCATTACCTTAAAACTTAACAAAAAAAAAAAAAAAACAACGACTTAACTCACTAAAACATTTTAGAACCCAATTAAAAACATTAATGAGCACATTAACCTAACATTATTGTTGAAATGTCAAGAGAAGTAAGTATAATGACATTTAATGTACAATAAAGTAAGTATTTTCTTAATAATAGTTAATATTAATAATACTTTAATAAAACAAAAAAAACTAATTAAACCAGCATATGATACAGCTAATATGAAATACTCTCTATGGTATATCAATTATTATACATGTAGTTGGGCAAGATGGTCATCTTGATACACACACACACACACACACACACACACACACACACACACGCTTTACCTACAGTTAAACTCTGATGTTGCATCATCATCTTATAAGCTATATTTTACAATTATTAGTCAGAAAAAAGGCATTTTACAGGGAACCTGGATGACTCAGTTGGCTAAGTGTTTAACTCTTGATTTCAGCTCAGGTCATGATCTCAGAGTCTTTGATGAAGCACCAAGTTGGACTCCATGCTCAGTGCAGGGTCCACTTGTCCCTTTCCCTCTGCCCCTCCTCTGCTTGTGCTCTCTCTATCTCTAAAGTGAATAAATAAAATGTTTTAAAAAATAAATAAGGTATTTTACAGTGTCCTCTCATGATGCATTGAAGGGAGCTTTCAAGGTTATTAATCTCACAAAGGTTTTTTTTTAAGATTTTATTTTTAAGATTTTATTTATTTATTTGACAGAGAGAAACACAGCTAGAGAGGGAACACAAGCAGAGGGACTGAGAGCGGGAGAAGCAGGCTTCCCGGGACTCAGAGGTCATGACCAGAGCGAGGGCAGACACTTAACAACTGAGCCACCCAGGCACCCCAATCTCACAAAGTTTGAACACAATGAAAGAGAGAATCTTTGTTGATTTGAAGTTGAAAAATATCTCATAAGGAAATGCTCATCTGTGAATAAAATGAAGTTTAAAACTATAGTTATTAGTCTCAGGGTTACATGGGATTTAGTCTTTCTCATTTTGTGAAAATTATTCTACTGTTTTCCCCACAGTTTAAGGATACAAATGTGACCAACATAATTAGAATGGATATAAGATATATAATTGTTAAGCTAAAAAAGTTTATAACAAAATAAAAAATAAAATGTAATAAAATATTTCAGCCAAAAGAAATGTTTCAAAGTGAAAATATTCGGTTATGTTTTTCTTTAAGAATTAAATTTGGGGAAGCATAACTGCATGCCTGTGGGAGTGCTGGGCATAATGAGCAAAGTGGCGGTGACCACCATTCCTACCACTCCATGGGCACACGGAACGGCCCCAGAACTGTAGGCTTCACATTGTATTCTCCTCATTCTTTAATCCTCATGAGCTATCCCAAATACACTATTATTCTTTCATGGAAGAAACAAACCTATTAGAAATTACTCAGTTTTCTGTGATTATGCAGCTAGGAAGCAGCTGTACTGAAATCACCACCAAGGTTGTGGCAACTGAAGACACTGCACCCTGTTTTCCTTAATGTTCTACTCACAGGGACGCCTGGGTGGCTCAGTCGCTTAGGAGGCCAACTTTTGACTTCAGCTCAAGTCATGATCTCAGGGTCATGAGATCGAGCCCTGCATCGGGCTCCATGCTCAGCGTGGAGTCTGCTTGCCCCTCTGCCTCTGCTCCTTCCCCCACTCTGTCCCTTTCTCTCAAATAAATAAATGGGATCTTAAAAAAAATTCTGCTAGCACACTGTCATTTTAAAGAACTGTGAACCAAGTTGATATTTCAGATGCAACAAGCAAGTGCAGCGTTTCTCAAATCAGTATAGTACTATTGATATTATTGGTCTTACATATATGTTATCTTTCTTAAAACCTTATTTTACGACATGGGGAAGGAATACAAATCTTCAAGATTGGATGTTGCTGTTTTAACCTATCTGAGCTCTACCTCTGTCTCGCTTGATGTGTCTGTACAGTGCGGTGATCGTGCGTTCAGTTGTGGAGTCTGGATGCCTGGGTCTCTGGCTTCAGGTTGCTGCTCGCCAGCAGTGAGGTCTTGGACCAGTTAGCACATGGCCCTCTGGTTCTTACTTTCTGCAGCACATACACTTGATATGAGTTCATGTGTAGGCGCAGAGAAGTCTCATTTGAGTTGCTTCGTGGAAGACATTTGGCATTAATAAGTGTACTTAAAAAATGACAACTGTCATGAGTTATCTGGTAGAATGGTAGCATGAATCTACCATTATTAGTGTAATCAGTCCTTATTCCATTCAGTGTCAGGAGAAATGATGCCACTCAATTAGCAAGGAGAACTGTGTAGAAATCTTACTGTGAACAAATATTGGATAAAGATACATTTAAAGTCAATCTGGTGTGAAGTTGCTTCTTAATGAGTATGCTTAATAATACAAAAGTAAAAAGAAATCTAGAATTGTTATAAATCTAAACCTTATAGACATTTAAGCTGTTAAAGGACATGATTTACGACATACTAGTAATGTCAATAATTATGAAACCATTTGTTCCTTGAACACAAGGTAATTTCAACTGCCATCCTTCACCTTCCTAAATTATAAATGGCATTTTAAATTTAGATTTATGAAACATCCTTTAAAGTTTCCTATTATTAATAACTTAAAGAACTCAATCAAACACAGATCTATTATTGACAGGATACTCTTGGGGTCCTTGGCAAGGAGCCTCATAAGACTGTGCATGCAGGAAAATCTTGTAGAGGAAAAAAGGACATTTGGTCAAAGGGGAATCATTAATATCAATTAATCAATATGACTTTAGTTTTTCTGGGACATGAAAAGTAAGGTAAAGATTCTCAAGTGGTATAATAGTCATAGCTGAATAAATATGTAATTTTCCCATATAGGTATGTGAAAAGAACAATAATTCACATAAATACATGTTTTCCCCAAGGGCTATGTGAAAAGAAGTATAATTCTCATAGCTCATATTAACCAAGTCAAAAAAAAAAAAAGAAATGGATTTCTTTTCTTAATATCACTGTTGTATAATTTAAGTAATTTATCACAATAATCTGGAAAGCTCTTTTTTTGTTTTTTTAAAAACATTACCATGAATGAGCTTCTTTTCAAATTTAACTCAAAACAAATTCTTACTCTCTAGCTCATCCTTATCTTAGGGACAGAGTGAACATATATGTTAAACCATACTCTCCTATTTCACAGTTGTACCACTCAGGACTCCCTGCTGAGTCAAGGTACAGAAATTCTAAAACGCGCCAGGCACTGTTCAACTCAAACAACAACAACCACCACCACCACCACCACCACCACAACAACAAATACACTGACTGTAACAGGGATTCCATTCTAATTTGGCAGATACACAGGCAACAAACAAATACATACACAATATCAAGCTCAAATAAGTCCTATAAATATAACCCATTTCAGGTTGTCTCTTGAAATAGTTAAAAAAGTGATGCTTGAGTGGCTCAGTCAGTGAAGCATCTGCCTTTGGCTCAGGTCATGATCCTAAGGCCCTGGGACCGAGCCTTGAGTCTGGCTCCTTGCTCAGCAGGGGAGCCTGCTTCTCCTTCTGCTGGATCTGCCTGTCCCTCCTCCTGCTTGCCGTGCTCATGCTCTCTCTCTTTATTTAAATAAATAAAAAAATCTTTAAAAAAGAAAGAGAGCTACAAAATATACAGGTAAAATGTTATCTGCTAAAATCCGTGGCTTTCCTTTTCTGTTTTAAAATTTATTGCATGTATTCATCAAACCCTATGAAGTAGGTATTCCAGTACTTTCATTCCCATTTTTAAGGAGAGGCAACCGAAGCACAGATAAAATATACATTCTTTAAGTAAAGAATAGGGGTGCCTGTGTGGCTCAGTGTGGTGGGTGCTCTGGTCTTGGTTTTGGCTCAGGTTGTGATATCAGGGTCATGGGATCAATCCCCATATGGGGCTCTGTACTCAGAGGGGAGTCTTCTTAAAGATTCTTTCTGCTCTATACTCCCGTGTGTGCACCCTCTTTCTTTCCCCCTCTCTAAAATAAATGAAACTTAAAAAAATTAAGATAAACAATAAACCAAATCTAACATGGTTGAACATCTGGGTTGTCTCCAGTTTTTAAATATGATGGAAAAATCTTCAATTAATCTTCTGATATAAGTGCTTTAGTGGATAAATGCAATAATTTATTTTGGGTATATACATCAAGGCAGAATTGCTGAGTCATAGTATATTTACTTGTTCACATTTTCTAGGCACTGTAAACAGATCTCCAACTAGTTGGGCCAATTCACTTGTCCACCAACAATGTATGAAATTTATGGTCACTCTGTAACTTTACCAACACATGGAGACTGTACTCCCTTTAAATTAAAAGCTGAATTTAGTTTAAAATAAATAGATATAATTGTAACTCCATTTTGGTAGGTCCTATGAATAAGGTATTCTTGTTAAAATTCATTTTGTTTGTTGATTGTTTACCAAAAAAACCCCAACAAACTTTAAAAAAAATATTGACCTTGTCCCTGGAAAATTCATTCAGCTGGTTTTAACTGCAATAATTTATATGTATATTATAGGTTTATCCATCTACAGCAGTATCATTTGCAAATAACGACAGCTTCATACATCATTTTCTAAATAATATGAGGAATTTCTAATTTGTTTCTGTTGTTTTTATTAAGTTTAAGATCAGTTGCATGGCGATTAAAGAACATTTTCTGTGTAATTTCAGTCATTTGGAACATGACAACCCTTCCTCTATAGCCTCCCGTTTCATAAAATTTTGTAAGTGGTCCATGCACTTGAAAGGAAGGAGCTCTGTGGCTGTTGTGTGCAGTCTTCCTTCCCTAAGAATCTACCAGATTGAGTTTGTTCATTTCACTATTCAAATCTTCAATTTCCTTACTGTTATTTTTCCCTACATTGTCAATTAACGAGAGGTTTTACAGTGGGTACTGCTGCTCCCTGTTAGGAATGTCGTGTCTTGAATTGTTTTTGTTTAAGTTATTTTGTATACTTTAATTACCTCACAGAACAGTCAGAAGTCAGAGACTCACCAAACTAAAAACCAAAACAAAACAAAACAACAAAAACAAAAACAAAAACAAATGAAACATCCTCAGAGCCGGATCCCTTTCTGGAGATTCTGGAAATGGATTCACTTCCAAGCTCATTCAGGTTATTGGGTGGTCTCCATTATTTTTGCCACTGTAAGACAGGCGTTCTGATCCCCTGCTGGTGCTTAGCATGGGTTCCTTCTCTGCTCAGAGAATGTGTTCGCTGGCTCATGGTTCCACCCACCCTCAAAGCCAGCACAGGGGACAAGCCTTTGTCACATGCACTTCTCTTGGATCCCTCTTCTTCTGCTTCTATTTCCTGCTTTCTTTTCCCTTGACTCTCACACTCCAGCCAGAGAGAGTTCCATTCTTTTAAGTGCTCAGGTGATTAGGTTGGATCCACCAGGATAATCCAGGGTAACTTCTCAATTAACTTCCATAACCTTAATCATGTCTGCAAAGTTCTTTTGCCAGGGATTAGCATGATCATCATGGAAAGCTACTACTCTACCCTTCCCAGGTTTTCAAACCTCCTTCAATGAGAATATATTTTTCTACTTCTCCTCTAATTCTTTCAATACTTTATTGTTTCTGAGGCCATGTTATTAGAGGCCATGTTATTAAGGGTAGTTGAATTCATAATTGCTCTAACCTTTTGGGAAATTGAATCTTTTTTTTTTTTGTGAAAGATTTTATTTATTTATTTGACATAGAGAGAGATCACAAATAGGCAGAAAGGCAGGCAGAGAAAGAGGGGGAAGCAGGCTCTCTGCCGAGCAGAGAGCTGGATGTGGGGCTTGATCCCAGGACCTTGAGAGGCTTAACGCTCTGAGCCACCCAGGCGCCCCTGGCAAAGTGAATCTTGATCACGAGGAAAGGTTCCTCTTATTCTCTACCAGTGTCTTTTGCTCTAATGTCCATTTTGTCTGATAACAGTACCCCTACAACAGCTTTTGCACAATAACTGGTTATATGGTAGATCGACTTCTACCTTTTTATATTTTAGATTCATGATTCCTCATACTTAAGTGGGTTTCATGTCAATTGCCTACATGCAGCTTTATTTTTTTAATTTAGTTTGAAAATTCTTGTCTTTCATTTCAGCATTTTCTCCTTTATTTTTGATGTCATTTTTGAACAGGATGGTTTAAATCTACTCTTATTAAGTGTGCATATTTAATTCTGCCTATTCTATGTTCCTTTTTGTCCCTTTGCCTTACTTTGACAGGTTAATGTGTATATTATCCATTATTTTATTCGCTTTCTAGTAAATTTCAGGTAAATTTATCACACGGATACCATTCATCAAATCCTCCCCAACTGAAATTTGCTTCCCCAGGGTGTTCATGTCTAATATATTATTCTCTGAGTAACATCCACTGCCCTATTCTCATCCAGCATTTCAGAATCACCTAAACAAAGTGTGGAGTATCTACATCTTTCTTCCTCTACCCTCTACAGTCAACCAGTCCTCCTTTCCCATGAAGCTCTCCACCTGGATATCCTTCCTGGTTACCATCTATGTCCATTTTGGCTGAAGATTTTTTGCCTTGTATCTCTTTGGCTCACCTCTTCCAAGAGTTCTCCATCCCGTTGTGGGAACAAGGACAGGAATTGGCACAGCTGATGTGCTTCCATTGGTTTGGGCCATCTGTGGTTCCTTAGTACCTAGAGCTCCTTCATAACTGGTGGTGCCTTCGGGATCTGGCCCCTACTTGTTCTTCACATTTCACCTCTTCCCATTCTTCCCTTCCTCATTTGAAGCTTTTATACAGAACTCCTTACAACTAAGTCAGTGGTGGTGTAGGAAAATTAAACAGAATAGAAGTAATAATAGGAACCATTAACTAAATAAATTCAAAATACCATGAGGAGACAACAGTATTGATAAAAGGCATAAAGAATGTATTTCTTTGGTCACAAGAGAAATATTGTGACATACAGTGGCATCAAATTTTATTTAACATATTTTTTTATTTACAGAATGTTGTTCAGCTGCTATTTTGCAGGTCAAAAATAAATGAACATTGGCAATTTCCTTGAATTCGACCTTTTAATTATATTATAATGCATGATATACATATGTGATTAAGTATTTATAGAGTCTCTATCACTATATCTTTTTTAAAAAAAATGTTTATTTATTTTACAGAGAGACAGTGCACCTGAGTGGGGGCGAGGGGCAGAGAGAGTCTTAAGTAGACATCATGCTGAGCACAGAGCACAATGTGGGGCTTGATCTCATGACCCTGAGCCAAAACCAAGGGTCAGACACTTAACTGACTGTGCCACCCAGGTGCCCTGATATGATTTCTTCTTAACATCTCAAGAGGAGTGATAACAAGGCTGAGGGAACTTTTCAGTTAAGGCCATAATGTAAATACTGCCAGCTTTGTGGGCCCTACTGGTTCACCTGAAACTGCTACCCGCTAGAGCCCAAGACAGGACCTTGACGCCTGCTTGCTTGTACTTACCAACCTTGTCTCACACTTTCCCTTTCTTCTCCCAGCTTATCTCTTAACTCAGACAAATGGAAACCAAGAAGCCACCCCTCCTTCCACCAACAGCCCTGAGAAGACCAAGAGCAGGCCCAGACCACCCAGACCACTTTGAGCTGAACATGTGACTCATGCCTGTGCAAAGGGGGGTGATGGAGTGACCGCTAGAATGACCAGCAACTGCATTTACCTCATTACAACACTAAAAGCCCTCCGCCCAAAGAGGAACACAAGCCTCATTTACACAATAGACAATGTACATATAGGCATGTTTACTTAAGACACGAGGATGACCTCATGCCCATCTCTACATACGCTGGCAAGACTCCCCTATCTAAATCTTCATCCTAACCCCAAATAAAAGGGACTTGAGGAGTCCTAGCTTTGCAAGTTATTCCCCGTGATATCCTTACTTGCTGCAAATGAAGTTGACTTTGTGCAACGATGCCACTGACCCGAATGCCATGCCTCACTCACCAAGAAGCTGACTCACATTGGCTCACCCACAACTACTCAGTTCTGCTCATGGCACATCAATGATATATGATGAATGGGCATGGTTGTGTTGTAATGACACTGTACTTACGAATACTGAACTTCCAGGGGCCATACAAAAGCAGATGGTGTAGGCTATATTTTACCTGGGGACTATAGTTTACCTAAAAAATAGGACTCTCAAAAGTCCTTCCCATTATCACTTAACCCTGATAAGAAACGAAACAGCAGAGCTTTGAACTTAATGTATCGTCTCCACTCTAACAAAATATTTTATATTAAGACATCACTCTTAGGAATTTGTACATACCATAGACAAAACATCACCTCATGATGAACATTTCAGAAATCACGATTGTTTAAAAAAATTACTCATAGTTCTAGAGCTCTAACTCAACTGCTGCTGTCCTTGTCTAAGGCAATTTTGTCACACATGCAACTTTTCTATTTTAAAAGTAATATCTGAAGGAAAAATGTCAGTTTGCAATTTATTAGAAGTGAGATCCTTGGGGCACCAGGGTGGCTCAGTTGGTTAAGTGACTGCCTTCAGCTCAGATCATGATCCCGGAGTCCGGGAATTGAGTCTGCATCGGGCTTCCTGCTCAGCAGGAAACCTGCTTCTCCCTCTCTCACTCCCCTTGCTTGTGTTCCCTCTCTCGCTATGTTTCTCTGTCAAATAAATAAATAAAATCTTAAAAAAAAAAAGGTGAGATCCTTACCCCAAAAGTATTTAGTGAAATAGAGAAAAAGTAACACAAATATTTTTTGTACTTATTTAAGCAAATTATTTCAGAAACCACAAAAGACTAAATAATAAAAAAATATGTTTTAAAGAATGAATACAGGATTAAATCATTACAATGAATATAGTAAGAAAATAACAAAGAGAAAACATTTTGTTTGTTATAATTTTTAGAAACTGTATATTTCTGTTCTTGATATTTGAAACTAAGTAAATGATCTAACCAAATCAATGAAATAAAACTATAAAATAGTAAGCTTAATAAATCTAAACAACACAGCATCTAATGAAATCTGAAGAAAGGCACATTTTGTAGAAAGCTGCATTTTGAACTAAGTCCTTCCCCTTCTGAAGCTGTAAGGTTACAGTTAGTCTCAATTTGAATAAAAGGATAGAAAATGTCACTGTAGTAAACATCCTATCTAATACAAAGCAATCATGCACATCTTTTAATCAATTAAAAATTATAAAACATTTTGTTGTCCGCACATTTTCAAAGCAAAGTAACTCTAAGCTATCTAACTGAAAAGCTGAAAAGCCATCTCAACTGATTATAGGCTTAAAATAACTCAAAAGTTAAATTCCTTCTCTCCCTCCTTCCTGCCCTCCATGTCTTCCTTTCCTTCCTTCCCTCCCTCCTCTCTCCCCCCTTCCCTGCTTCTTTCTTTCCTTGCTTCCTTCCTTCCCTCCCTCCCTCTCTCCATTCCTTCTTCCCTCCTTCCTTCCTTCCTAGAGACCATAAACATTCACGTAGTGAGAGATTGCAAGGGAACATTCTTCCAGAAACTACCAACAAATTATCTCTAATAAAACAGATCATGTCACAGTAGCTAAGTACATTTAAGATGATATTTAAGGTGATAAATAGAACAAATTACTATTGACTAAAAAAAGTACACCAACTGTGAAGAGATCATTAAAGACCAGAACAAATATAACCTCTATATAATTTTGAGATTATTTCTTTGCAGGCTTAAATGTCTGCCTTGAGTTGCCTTTGTGTTTTATGTCAAAAGTAATTTTGGGGGGATGAGATTCATGTGTCATGAGAGACATCACAGTTAGAAAATATTTATCTTCAAAAATTGCTTAAGAATGGTCAGCTACAATTAGATTGTACAATCTGTTCTTCAAACCAACTAGTGTAATTACTTAATGATACAATTGTCCAAAATTAATTGAGAGTCTCCAATTACTCAGAGAGAAAAAAATACTTTCAATGCCTGATATCTTGCTCACAAATAGGGAATTATAAACTTGCTGTAATTCCTGCTCCAAACTTAGACACAGGCATTGATATTTTGGCAGATTCTTGAAACACAAATAGAGGAACAAGTTTACAAAGAGTAAAAAAGACTGGCATTTTATGTATTGTTAAATGACTTAAAATAGCATCATAAAATGTAACATTTCATTCAACAGTCTTCATTTTGACAGTAATGCAAAATACTTGAACATTTCCAGTTTTTAGTAATTCTTTCATTTGCAGATATTTTTCTCACTCTGCTTTTCTCAAACTGATTATAAAATAT